>JAUMHO010000009.1:1964445-2101436 GCA_032360965.1 Ulva armoricana
GGTCCCGGTTATCCGGAGATGTCAAAGTCCTTGTAGGATATGGCGAGTAAGTGTCACATTTACATTTACATTTTACTACAGAGCCCTGGAATCCCGCACGCCCTAGAATCCTGCATGCACACCGCACCGTCGCCCAACTAGCATGGCATGGGCAATCACCCATATGCATGACAGCAAAGGCGAGCATGCGGCACCCCCCTCCAGGCGGGCCCACGTTCAGGAAGAGCTGCGGCGAGAGCAACCAGAGGGCAGATGACCGAGACTGAGCGGGCAGAGGCAGGCAGGTGGGGGTCCGGTCGTGTGGAGAGTTACAGAGGGGAGGTTGGGGGGAGGAAGGGGGGGGAGGAGGGGGGTCCGACTGGACGAAGGAGAGGGGCCGGGGAGGGCGAGCAGTCCGGCGCGGAGGGGCTGGGGTGGAGGGCGTGCAAGGCGTTCCTTGCAGAGTCACGCGCAAGCGACGGCCCCCTTGTAAATGTAAATGTAAATGTGACTTGTGGGGGCCGAACCACAGCGCGAGGTCGTCGGTCGGAACAGGCAGCCCAGATAGAACCAGCCGCCCATCGAGACGCGCCCGCAACGGCGCCGTAGCGAGGACCTGCCTGGCGATGCCGCGATAGAGCGTGGTAGTAAGGTCACGCGTGGCGCTCTCCATGAAACTGTCTTGCAGACAGCGCCTGTCGAGGCCGCAAACTCTGCAATCTCATTAAGGGGCGCAAAGGCTGGGGGGCCCACATGGCCATATCTTTCATGGGTCAAGGACCCAAAATGACATGCGCCTGTGCCGGTACGTCCGTATTGGTCCCGCTTGAACGCGTCCTTGGCCTGGGCAGATGCCCCGGTCGCCCACGCCACGGCCGCAACTGCTTATGATGCGAGCGGGTGTGTCACGCGCACATCCACCACCACAGGGCGTCACGGGAGGTACAGGGGGAGGTCACCGTGCTGAGGATAACGCTGGGAGCGCGGCGGAAGCCGCGTCTTGTCGATGGGGCCGCTGGTGTGCGGGGCGGAAGCAGCATCATCAGCGGGGGCGATCGTGGGTGCGGGGGCGGATGATGCGACGGCGTCGGCGGGCACTGCGGCGGCGAGCGCGGCAGCGGCGGCGTTTGCGGCGGCGGCGTTTGCGGCGGCGGCGTTTGCGGCGGCGGCGTTTGCGGCGGCGGCAGATCCAGCGGCGGGCCGACGCGGCGGCTGGGGAGGGGAGGTGCAGAGGGAGCCTGGGTGCCATGAAGGGTAGAAGGCACGGCCGAGGTGGGGGCATGTCTTTGTGCAATAGCCGCTGCCGCTTGTGCGTGGCCCAGCCACCCATCCGATGTCCCGCGGGATTCTTGTAGAACCGCACCCATGAGGTCAGGCGAGCGGGCAGCATTCTGACGGCACTCAAAGGCGTCAGTACATGGGTCATGAGATCTAAACATGTCCGCTGCTGACGCACATGCATTGGACCAGATCAGTTGCCGTGCGTGACATCCTGGCCACCGAGCCTGGTCTGTGGTTGGTTGCCTCAAAGACTCCGAGATCTGTGAGCATGACGTCCCTGGAAATGCATACATAACAGTACAAGATAAATAACAACCAAAATATAGTAACAACAAACGGACCGGTGATCTGTCCACACTTGGGTGGACAGCGACAACAGCACCCCCCTGCACGTGCACATCGGGACGAAGATCTTCTAGAGGGTGTCACGGAGAACACGTCCAACGGGTCGCCACAAGTCGGGGGGGATTGACGGACAGGGGGGCAAGGCACAGATCCAGTGTGCCACCCGCAGACCAAGGACCAGCCCGGGGGGCAGAAAACAGATAATTTCACTGTTCGAGAATCACGACAGACCAGGCGGGCATTGGAGGTCCCTACATGTAGGGGTGGACAGGGGGACAGGGATCCACCTCCACTGAATCGCCGTACGAGTGGGGGTGGAGGATACAGGCGGGTTGGGTGCAGTACGAGTGAGTCTTGCACGAAGGAATCACCAGTTCGGGAGACTGACACCACACGTTGTGCTAGAACACCGCACGCCCGAGGAGGCTGCCAAGGACTCCAACGAGGGTGTGATACACTCGGACAATGCAGCAAAAAGGCAGCGACAAGAGCGCCGCAGTGGTATTGTAGTCGCGGCGTAGCCTTGTCCTCCATCGCAGGGACAGGGTCGAGGTGGAAGGGGGATTGTGTATACCGTTGCAGCATCACTGCAGGCGTGGGCGATGACTGCGGGTGTGGTCACCGCATGCGTGGTCGATAACAGCTCGTGCTTCCGGGGTTGCGGTGGCGGTACGCAAGGGGCCACGGCGGAGACACTGGAGCCTCTGCATGGAGCGTGGCGCATGCGCACGATGGAACGAGGTGTTCGATGTGGCGCCTTCGGTGTTCTGCAGGATGGCCGGCGGCACAGTCAACAGGGAGGTCATACCCTCTTGGGCATGACACAGTTCACAGGCGTCACGACGATCCGGAAGGCCGTAGGAGTATCCGTTTCATGCAGGAGATGTGAAGTCCGCGGTGACATGACCGGGCGGACCACTGCAGATGTCGTCTCAGTGCAGAGCGCACCAAGGGAGTCAGTGGGCAGCAGCTTGCAGCTGTCGGGTTATGCGTTGGTGTGGCCATTCGGCGGCGCTTGCGCGAGCGGCCATGAAAGGGTACACAGGCGTCAGGGCAGGCGCACGGCGGATTCCCGCGCGGATGGCAGCGTCGGCGGGGGGCTGTGCATGTGCCGTGGGCGCCCGGTGGCGGTTGGCGCAATATTCCATACGATGCGAATGCATACGCAACGTGTACCTAATGGCCTTGTATACCACACGACACCTTGTGAACAGCGCTTCCAGACTCGAAAGCACCAGCAACCTGAACTGCACGGCTCACGTCACACAGGCCTGCTGCACCATGCATGCGCGATTTCCAGCTCCGTCGGTACTAGTCACACGGCCCGTACTTTATACATGGGTGCCCGCAAGTTTGGTGCAGCAGGCAGCACTCGTGCCACCAGCTCCACCCGTCCGGGGCAGCAGGGACGGAGCCAGAGCAGGAGGCGACATGCACAGACGGCGCAGCCAGGAGGGTAGCGACGAGGTCTACCTGTAACCGCAGGCACTGGGGAGGAAGCTTCTCACTGCTTGGCAATCAGCCTTGATCAGGGCGCATCAAACACACGATGTGTAATTGCGCCAAGTGTGTGCTTGGCGTACCACGCAGCGTGAGTGCATACCACGCAGCGTGAGTGCTGGTGGAGCTGCCACTGGGATGCAGGTAGCCTGCTGCCGCCGACATCAGTCACGGGAGTACGATGTGGACATGCGTCCCTTATGAGCGAGTAACACCGGTGTAATTGTGCGCCGCGTTTGCAGCAGTGTAGTCGTCGCGACACCCTCACCTTGGTTGAAAGATTCTCAGTGAAGTATACTGAATGATGAAGTACGTGTACGGAGGACTGTTGGTGCAGGCAACGCACGCATCTGCATGAGGTGCAAGCCTCCCCCCCCGGATTCACTCCCTCTGGAAGCGAGAGGGCGTCCGTGCCGTCATCCCACGGCGCGGCCTGCATTGTCAACGTCCATGCATGTGCGGAATGTGGCCCTGCAGCTGCCATGGTGGTGGTATGTGACGCTGTCACTGATGCTTGAGTGGGCGATGCATGCTTTGAATTTATGCACGGCTGCTGATTGACATCATCGCAGGCGCCTTATCCCAGGGTTCTGTCACGTCTGCTGCTGCTTGTTTCCCTGTATTGCACCTGTCTGCGCCTGCCAGTCGTGGGCTTGGCTCTGGCGTGATGCCCCCTGCCCCCGGTTCTTCTGTGGAGACACCAGCCAACTAGCACAGCAACAGATGAACCGGCTAACATGTCAACAGACAAGCGAGCAACCGCAGATTACAAGCACCGCTGGCGAACTCGCCGCACCCAGCAGGGGCAGGCATCTGCACTGAATTGCTGTGGCTGAGTCCAGAGACCCCGAAGGGTCAGACCCAACAAATGCAGGTCCGGGGCGTACGACCATACTACTCGACCATGCTACTCAGTTGACCCGAGCCCTCCACAGTTTCCAGCCGTCCAAGCATGAGCATGTGTCCTCTGTCTGGGATGATACTGCCGCTGTTGTGGCACTACATGACCCTTGTGCACCTGCTGTTCTAGCTATGTCTGGCAGCTTGTGCCGTCTACGTAGGTGGAGCAGGGAGAATTTCGAGGCAGCTGAGCACGCCCACGGAGGTGCAGGCATGGAGCCTGGCCGCACACGCCAGGGCAGGGGGGCTCCGGGCAGGGGGGCTCCGGGCAGGGGGGCTCCGCAGGCAGGGGGGCTCCGGGCAGGGGGGCTCCGCAGGCAGGGGGGCTCCGGGCAGGGGGGCTCCGCAGGCACGCGCCCTACGACTGCACAGCGTCAGCGAAGTACCCCTCGCTGTCACTTGAAAGCCATTGCGTTGCCCTGATGTCATCTGCCTCTCGTCTGTCCAGTCCTGCCGCCGGGAAACGGACAAGTGTCACAGGTCATGAGAACCATAAAACAACATCTCAGCTCGAGCGCTCAAAGGCATAGGAATGTTATTTCCTCAGGGACTGTTAGCCGCTCCGACCAGGCCAAGTCACAACTATGACTAATCACGAAAAGGCAAATCATGCACGTCAACTCACGCTTTCTATACATGTGCAGTGCCCACATGATGGATCATCCCTGCATGAGAGCGTGACAGGCAATGTGGAGCGTAGGCCAGTACCGGTATCTAGTTTTCACGACCGTTTATTGGGCCGCACGTCTGAGATTGATCCCGATACACTCGAACTAGTTCTGGCTGGCATAGGAGGTCTGCTAAAAGAAACGCGGACGTCGGTGCCAAGTGGACCGGTACCGGCTCGAAACACTTGAATCCCCAGCATCGTCCACCGCTGCCAAAGCTTGGCAGAAGAGAGGATCATCCATCTCCGTGCGGCACCTACACGCATCAGCTACCTGCTCCGACCGACAATTTAGCCCGCGCATGGGGGCTGCTGCTCGCGCATGACTCTGCAAGGAATGGCCTTCACACCCACCACCTCCGTGCCAGGCCGGTCCCCCGCCCCCTCCATGCTGAGACTGCTCGCCCTCCCCATCCCCGCTCCTTCCTCTATTCGAACCCCCCCCTGCGGCTCCCAAACCCCCCCACTCCTTTCCCAACCTCCGCAAGCCCCGACCCCGACCTGCCTGCCCCCGCCCGGCCCTTCATTTACCCCCTGTCACCCCCGCCCCAGCTACTTCGAATTCTGTTCGCGGGCCCCCTGGGGGAGGGGGTGCCGCGTGCCCACCTTCACTGTCATGGGTGGTTGCTTGTTTGGCGAAGGTGGGGTGTGCATGCAGGATTATGGGGCGTGCTAGATTCCAGGGCCGGCTCTGTTCGTGTCGGGGATTTGCTGCTGCTGCGTTCGGGGCATTGTGGGTTGCCTGGCGGGTGGGTTTACTGTTGTCTGTGTGTTTATGTACACATACATAACGTTAACCGTTCGTTAACCGTTCGTGGCAGCGGACGGTTGTGCATGTGACGCCTGTTTGGGTTGTGTGGTTGTTATGTTGTTTGCTTGGGTTGGTTTGTGATCATACCCCTTGGCGCCGCCGGGCTTCTAAGTTGATCTCCGTGTAGCACGCATCAGCTCCTGTCAGCCGCACTATCAGCCTCGTGGCTTTCCCGGTGCCCACCTGCCCTCAGCGTGATGCCCAACTCCTACATGTGCAACCAGTACACGTCTTAGCTGTCGTTTTTGGGAGGCTTAGACCTGACCTTTTTTGGGAATTCCTGTTTTTTTGCTTTCGGAGGTCTGCAAAATTGAACAGTATGCAACCCTTGCAAATCGACAGCCGGCGGCGACAGGGCCGCGGCAACTCTTGCCCCAGACGGCAATCCTTATAATTACGGCATCCTCAATACCCACATTGAGTGTACTGTGTCCCGCCTGCACTCACCGCCACTGTGCATGCAGCCAAGCAAAGAAATCGCATGTCAAGGCTGTAGAAGGTGTGCTTGCGCGTGTGCATGCGTGCGTGTAGCCCGCGATTGGTGCGTTGTGGTATGTGTGCTGCTCTTCCAGTGTTGGCATGCTTTATTCTCAACAAGTCCTTATCCAGGCATGATGCACTTGCCCGCAAGAACATCCAAACTCACCAAACCACTCTGGGAAGCATCACGCCATAGCTAAGCGGGCAGTGGCCACACCATCCCAACTGACAGGCGGCCCGCAGCTGCACAACAGGATCCGGTGGCATGTGGAGCTTGGATCACTAGACCTAGGCCTACGAGATTGGTATCCATGACGAATGCGTAGTACAGCCTGGGTGGCCTGAGTGCAGCATGGTTGTTGGTGGCCGGTTGTCTGTTCACATCACAGCAAGAGCTCTAATACGCTGTAATGAGCCGTGTACGCGTCCCTGTGGCCATGTGCTTGCTGGCAGTGGTCTCCTCTTCCTCGGCATCGCGTGGGGCCACCCTCTCGGCAGCCTCTCTGCCATAATTGCTGCCAGAGGTCTCTAGGGCAGATCTTATGTTGCTCTAGGGCACCGCAAAGTGCTTGGGCGGCCTCTAGGGTGCCTCAGACCTTGCGCAAGCTTGCTAAGAGGACTGCCCTAGAAAGTGGTCTGCCCTAGAGCAACGCAATATGCTTGGGCGTTGTAACATGTGCCTGACAGCCACAGTAGAATCCGGCACAGGAGAGATACAGTGGGCTCTTCTTTACATTGGTGCAAGAGCAAGATGGAGCGCCATGCTGCTCCGTGTTTCAGCGGGAAGTGCTGGATGCATCAAGCAATGCAACAATGGCCACACGTGGCATGATGTACCAGTACTGAAGCAGAAAAAGCTTGGTGCTAGCATAGCATTGCAGTTGCAGGTTACGGGATCGATGGGTATGTTAGGATTGGGATGGGCACAGATGGAAAAAACCATTGTGAACGGCTACAATGCATCACGCACTTTGCAAATGAATGCCTTCAATCCTGTCAGATTGTAAGGAAATCCTTCTCCTCATACGTCGGTTTATCTGTAGCTTCAACTTTACGACTTGAAAGTAGTGGAAAACCAAGAGATGGCACCATGCATGCCAACTGGTGCAGGACTGTCTCGGCTGCTTTCACTGGGGCAGGTTGCACATGCCTGACAACGTTCTCACAAGCGCAGCGACATCGACAAGTCCACCGTGCGTCTTCTTGGGAGGAGGGCAGCTACAAGATCGTACTTCGCTGGACGCTGTAATTGCGTTGTCAATGTCACGAACCATTCGACTCTGACAGTGAGCACAGTATCTCGTCGCGAATTGTGTTCAGCCACCACGCAGAATTCTATACGTTAGCTTGCGTGTTTGCGAACTCTTGTCTTCTTGCCGCAAACAGGGTCTCGACCAACATAGAGCCATGGCTGATCCGTTCGGCTCGCCTCTTCCTCAGCAGTACACGTACGCACCCGCAGCACCTCCATACGGTGGATACCATGCTCAACAAGAGCCCTGGAACCCTTATGCGGGACTTCAGCCTGCATCTGCTCCAGCTTACGCGGAGGAGGATGAACTTCCGATTCTTGAAGAGTTAGAGATAGACGTCGGAGCCATTATGCAGAAGAGTTTGAGCATACTATGTGGGAGGGTGGGATCTAGGAGTCTGAAAGACGTTGATATGGGAGGGCCTCTCATATTTGCTTCCTGTTTGGCAACGATGCACCTATTTTCTGGCAATCTTCACTTTGGTGTCATTTTCGGCTGGAGCTTTGTCGCATATACTCTGTTTTGGTTCATTATCCATCAACTAGCTGGGCACGGGCCTCAGTCAGATAGAGAGTGCATTGATCTGTACAATTGCAGTGCATGCCTGGGGTACTGCTCGTTGCCAATGCTAATTGTGAACGTAGTCGCCCTTTTCTTTCCAAAACGGTCGCAGGTAGTAGTCATTATGTTCGTCATGACCAGTCTGTATTGTGCATTCCTGGCTGGCAAGCTGGTGACAAAGAGGGCAGTGTTCCTGCAGAAGCAGCTGGGCACAATCGTTTATCCTGCTTTCTTATACTATGCCCTGATAGCTTTACTGTCTATGAGCTGACCCTGTAACCCCTCCTCAGCAGGTTCTGGCCATGCGCTGAAGACCACCCATTCACCTGACACATGACGTCGACTGATGTGTACGCAAGCACTGGCTCTAATTCAATTCATTGCTTTTACGTACCAGTTCCGGTGTGTGCTGCAACGTAACGAAGACAGCAGGCCACATTTCAGTGTGAGGCGTTTCGTCGCATCTGTACGGAGGCGACTGTGTAAACACACGTCCACGGGGACATGCACGCGCGACAGTATAGCAAAAGGGGTTTCCATACGTGTGCACTTGTCGTACAATGGGGATGCACATCGCGCTTCCAACTGGCATCCCTGCTCCTGCGAGCGTCAGCTCGCATCAGGCGCGGTAATGGGTTGCCGCTTTCGAAACGACTCGCACATCAGCGAAAACGTCGATAAGGGCCAGCGAGGCAAGGTGTGCCATTTGGTAAGGCCATTGGGCGAATCAACGGCACGCCTTGGCCTCCCGCGTTTCGCAGGTCCCGCTAAATATGCTCAAACATGGCTTTCGCCGAGCCTTGTCACACAACAGCCTCCTTCGATATCAACTACAGAATACAGCTTGTGTGGCGGATTGTCGTGCTGTAGATGCCAGCAGCTTCGTGGTAACAACGCGGGACCTGCTGAACGCGTTATCGCGATGCTTCGATCTGTGGCCATTATTCCAGTGGGAGCCATCCGAACACAGCCGTGCAAGGGGCAGTGACATGCTCCAACCTGTAAACTCTGGGAACAACCCCATGTCGCCCCTATTGGAGTTAGACCGTGTGGAAAAAACTTCGTAACTTTTTAGATATCCCCACAGGCCAGCCCCAGCCATGGTATAAGTATTGACAAAGACCTCCGCACGGATTTTGACATGATAGCATCAACACCTTAAACATGTGCTCGCTACGTCGTCGTACGTGTAGCTTTTGCACGCGCTACTCCCGTCGGTCTCAGGCCTTGTGTTTGTGGACCGCTGCCCCTCAGCGGGACGCCAAGGATCTTTGGTAGGTCGGGTTTACTTATTCTGAGACACCATGGTCGGAATCCCCATTCCTTACGAACAGTCTGGCATGGGCTATGCGCCCGAGCTCAAGATCAGCCCATTGCCGAGCAAGCTGCTGGCCAGGCTTCACGAGGTTCCAGATGTATTCCACCACGAGAGCCACAAGAAAGCTCTTTTGCTGGCTCTGCGGGAAAGACAGATGAAAGGTGAGCTGCTCGAGTAGACACTGGGGCTCTTTGCTTGTCGCCTGAGCGCTTGAAACGGTGCAGAGTTGGCTTGAATGTGTATCAGTATATGCTGACTATGTACTTTGACTGTGTATTTACGCTGTCGATTCTTCCGGGGAAATGTCTTCCCAGGATTCTCCACGCCCGCGCAGACACGTCAGGAATAACCGTGACGTGGAAAGGCTGTACCGTCGGTCTGTCCGCGGCAGTGGACTATCCTGTTTCCCTCAAGACAGCTGCCCGCGTGTCAGCATACTCAGAACTTGGTGCCTCTGTTAGCATAATCATGTTGCTTGTAGGGCCCGGATATTCCAAGAAGCTGAACTCCTTGTTCTGCCTTTGGTCTAATCGCTTGCGGGAGAATTTCCACACAAACACCTACCTGATGTTTGTGCGACTCGCTCAAGAAGATGCCCTGGCCGGAGATGCCTACGGAATGGAGTGTCTTTTCCGATTCTTGAGCTATGGGCTGGAGCGATCTTTCCGCCTTGAACTGTTTCTGGACTTTGAGGACTTGGCCCTGGCACAGTATCAACGCGGTGACCTGTATGGGGTTGAGAAGTATGCCGCGTTCTGGCATTACGGTGGCAAGCGAGTGCTGCCAGCTTCTGTGACACCCAACAGCCAGGTTTGCTCCTTCGCTTTTTCTGTGCCTGCTGCCGGGCGCGCTCCCTACCACACGATTCAGCATGATACCATCTGCAGTTGATGAACCTGATCAAGGACAAGTATCCCACCCTCAGCTCGTTCAAGGGGCAGCGCTACATCGAGCGAGACCCCTCGTTTGATGAGGCGCAGCTCACGGCGTCTCACCTCGGCATTGAAGTCCCGCCTTCACCAGCAGCCAGCATCACCGCCTGCTCCGAGTTTTCCTGCGGGAGCCCGTGCACAGATGACTGGATGCTGATGTCTTCGCCGCCTTCTAGCCGGCTTTCTGCAAGCGCCCCGGCTTTCACTCCCCTTGGCCTGCGCCGCTGGGGAAGTCGTGGTCAGTCGAACGACCACGCCCCAGCCCCATCCGGCCTGCGCCAGCAGTCCTGGCTGGCCAGCAAGCCCTCGCTGCTGCAGCCGATCCAGGTGAGCCTGCAGGTGTTTGAGGGCCGTGTCGCGGTGCGCTTCGCGGTCAAGGGTCGCACGACTGCGCCCATGGCTGTGCCCAACACGCAGCGCGGTTTCCCAGCGGCGTTCGCCGGCTCAGGCCATGGCAGCTCGCCGCAGGCGATCAGCTCGGTGAAGCGCGGTTCGCGCGCCAGCGGAAGCAGCTTCTCGGTGCTCGGCACCACGCCGGAGGACCGCGCGATTGACCGCTTTCCTAGTGGAGTCAGCGGCGGCAGCGGTCCGCGGTCTGCGTCGCGCCCGATGCTCGTCGGGAGCGCGCGGGGCATTGCAAACCGTAACCGGCGCAGCAACAGTGAGATCTCAAACTCGCCGTCGGGGCTGTCCAGCAGCTGGGGCGGTCGGCCTGGCTCGCAGCGGGCCTCCTCTGGCTTTGGCGGCCGCAGCGCGCGTTCTGGCAAGAAAGGCAGCATGGACAAGGCCATTTCAGCATGGCCCACTGGATGGGGTGATGGAGGCAGTAGCGCCAGCAATGCTCAGCGATGGCCCCGTGGCGGCCGGCCGCGTGGTGGGGAGCAGGCTTGGGGTTCTCGTGATGTCGGGCAGGCGAGCGCTCCGGAACCGTGGAACGAGTCTCCGGGTCCGCCAGAGATGGCGATGGAGGTGAGCATGGGTGGCGGAGTCATGGACGAAGACGTTGCTGACATGGAGGCAGCGGCGGGTGCGCGGAGCAGTGCGGAGAAGGTGAGCAGCCCGCAGGCCTCGGACTTGAGCCGTACTGACTCGAGTAGCTTGGAGGAGGCCGCGGCCCACGCAGTGACGGCAGAGGAGGAGCTGCAGCGCAAGTGCAGCGAGCAGGCATGATCCTTTGTGAGGGTGGCCCGGACGTGACGTGGTGTTGGACGGGATGGCGTGGCGGTGGATGCAGGGCGCGCGTGCTGGGCGGGCGCCCGGCACGCTGCGCGATGGCTCAGATGTGAGACGGTGCTGCAGGAGGAGGAGATCGTGTGGTTGCGCATGGCACTGGCCGCGTCTCTGCGGGCAGGCGCGGAGGCGAGCGCGCGGGTGCGGCAGTGGGAGGACCTCGGGTTCACGTAGCCGGAGGAGTGGGCGCGGCTGGTGACCGGGGGCGGCGGCGGACGGTGCAGTGTCGGCGTAGAGTGGGCTTGATGTATGGTGACGTGTTAAGGAGATGTTGATCGCGGGTGATTGGAGATGTCAAGATTGTGAGGCGTTTCAGGCAGGCTGTTTTCTTGGTTTCGAGAATGCTCTAGAATGGAGACTCGCAGGAGTCATGTTTAGGCAGGTGCATTTGCTAGTGAGCGAATGCGAGCAGGCCGCACACGCGATTTCATCACTGTGTTGCTGTACATCGTGCGCCTGTTACTATAGATGTCGCATGTCGCGTGTGCGGACGGCAGCGTGTCTGTAACTGGGTGAGAGTCCTCGTCCCTGTTCCGCTAATGTCCATACATGGCTGTCATCATGTATTTCCCAGTAATACTGTGTCGTTGTCACACTTTGATGACCGATTCATCATCATGCATGCCATAAGGGTACCCCTTGTATGTGCAACAGTCACATGCTTGTCCTGGTGACCTCAGGTGTTTGTCCTATGTGGCTGCATGATGTGATCACATCTACATCGCGAGCACGGTGTGTTCTTGAAGCCAAAGACGTTGTGGTGGAATTGCATGAGCATGAATCACACGTGCTGGAGTGGGGGCAACGGAAGCTTGGTGGTAGGCTCATCGCTGACAGATTGCATTAGGTAGGTGTGACAGTCATCAGAGAAGTAGTGGAAGTACGATTCGGCACTCTGCTGCAATGGCTGCAAGACGGGTGCACAGAGGGGGAGAAAGCTGGTGCGCGAACGCTTGGCTGTGCGTGCAGAAGAACCTCTGGTTCTACACTTGCTTCCGAGCAGCAGAACGCTCACACTCAATGGCATTGAACTCTTACAAGGCAAGTTGTTCAGGGGCGGTATGTCCCCCTTGCTGCTGCATGCAGACAGCGAGGTGGCGTGTGAATGTACCAGACCAGGTGACGTTGATCATGCGATGGATTGTTGACAGAGAGCTGCAGTTCGGATGTTGCGCCACAATGTTGATGGCACAGTCTAGCGCCGCAAGGTAGGGCCAGCACCTTGTGTTGCTTTGAATGCGCCTTTGATGCGCCATGTGAACGGGCCAAGCACGCATGAGAGCAGAGGTGACATCTTGCTGAAAAAATCGCTCGAGTGTGTTACGGCCTTGATGTGAGCTTCAGGCACTCCAGAGGGGGACACACTGTGGCCAAGGCGGCGCATAGTTAGGGCAAGGCTACGGCTGAGGGGGAGAAGGAAGCGTGCAAAGTATGAGCGGCGAGTGCAGGGGCGGTATCACTGTGTTGCGCTTGTTCATGAGACGTGCATCAGATTGGGCAAGCAGCAAGCTCGAGATTGTGTATTGGAATTTCGTTGCGAAGTGTGCTGTGGGTTTATTGAACAAGCAGGCAAAATAGAAGTGGGTGACGCGGGCATTGCAAGAGTTCAGAGCAGCCACGTTCAAAGGGAACAGCTGGGTGATTGGCCACACCATCAGGCATGATGCAGAAGTAGTGGGAATAGGTTTGAACTGGGAGAGTCCGTGTTGGCCAAATCCAGTGGATGACTGAGGGATATGTAGAACAGATTCCCTAACGGCGATGCTTGATCAGGCTGCCATGGCGCCTCTCCCTGTTCCAACTTTTACATGTACCTGAGGGGCCACCCTTGATAGCGAGAATTACCTCGTGATCGCAAGCGACGCTTGGCGACACACAGGATACGTTACCCTGCAAACTATGCCCGGATATGATAAATTTCAGCATGTTTCTACAGCTGCCGTTGTCCTGAGGTTGGTGAGAGTGCACTTTGTGCAATATGTGATCACAGTGGCTGGCACGGGTGCATTGCCGCAAAACAGGCATGCCCAGCACAGACTGGTATTGATATAACATGTAAAATCTATGTGCCTTGACCAGTCTTCCTTCGATACTGCCTTAGTTCGCTCCGCGTCATCTTCTAATTGAAACGAATTGACAGGCGACAGACAACGACGTCCAGATGCAGACCAAGCACCCATCACGAAACAACAGATGTAGTGGCCATAACATCCCATGTTCGGCAAGGAGAAACCCAGGACTGGTTCCACGCTGTCAGGCTGAGGCCAGAGCGCCTGGTTCACCTGCGCGCCTTAGTGCATCGCAGATGTGCGTCCTCAGCTCGTGTGAAGTCTTGCCGCATTCACCGAAAAATTTTCTTGGGAGATGAGAGAACGTTCTGTGTTGATCTAGAACTGTCGTGATGGTTTGCAATGTTCGCGGTCCATGTTCCAGTTCAGTGAGATCGGAAGACGTCAGTGACACCTGCGCATGTGCACATCACAAAGCAAGCACAAGCGTATTTCGAACGTTCATAACCTCTGTCATACATGCGCACCCATTGCCACCATTTTCCCTGTACACGATCCCATGTTACCCTGTCCGTGCGATGCATGTGCCAAAATGACTCTGACCGATGAGCAGAGTAACGGCGTGGGAGTCATTTGAAGTCCAAGGTTTTGGATACAATGAAGTGGTAACGCGACCGTGCAGCCTTTCAGATGCATACCCAACCGCTGATGTGCACGTGGCAGCCTTCTACCCGGCAAGCGGCATATTCAAGCTGGGTCTACGATTTGACCGGGTCCTATCCCTCATAGTATGACCTTGACTCCTGATTGTTCCCAAAGTACCACACATGCCGCTGGTTGGCACGTCCTGTACCTCAACACAAGTTTTCCAATTACACCTTGTCACACCTTCTCAGCACACCACAATCTGCACTGGCCGCACCACGGTAAGCTGTGCACATGATACATCTGTATCGCCTGATAGTTATGCAGATCGGAGAGAAACTAGATCACAAAGCCGATCAAGGCAGGTGCTTCATTTGCTTCGTGGCAGACGCCAGGCCTCACAAGGTAGAGGTGCCTCCTGCACAGGGGAGACCCACCGAACTCTCTCGCTCGACCCTGCCACAGGCAGTGTTGAGGGTGTTGCTGAAAGTTCTCGGTGGTGAGGGAGCTCTTGACTACTGGGGTGTACCCCACATTGAGCGAGGTATTGTTGGGGCAGTTGTTTTTGATACCTTGGGGTTCCACATCCCGGGACTGTGGTCAGCAGAAACAGGCTGGGAGCGACGACGCAATGTTGGGTACATCAGCAATCTGGCAGTGGCCCCAGGAGCACGACGGTGGGTGAATGCCTCTGTCTGTCTTCTTCACTATGTTGCACCATGCCCATGACTGATCCTCACAACCCAGGCTCCCTTTGTCCTCGCTATGTTGCCCTTGTTCAGAGGCGGTTGGCGTGGTGGCACAAGAGGGATTGCAAGAGCATATGTTGGCATCCAGCCGTGGCATGGCAATGACAGCAGCCAAACCAACGTTGGCCTCGTCTGCCCCGCGCAGCAACATGCCCAATCACGCATGCAGAGCAGTAAGCATGTCTTGATATCTGTGCAAACTAGCCTCGGTGCAGGCCGCCCTCTGTGACTCGTCACTCATGCTGTTGAGCAGGCCTGGACTTGATGCTGGCTGTGCCATGGTGCAGGCAAGGCATTGCTAGGAGCCTTGTGCGGAGGTGTGAAGAAGCAGCCCTGGCAGATGAGCACATCGAGGCTGTGGCGCTGCATGTCAGTGGTGACAACGGGGCGGGCCTGAAACTGTATGAAGCATGCGGATACGAGCTGGTGACAAGAGGGTCTGAATGGAAAGCCCTCCTGGGGATGAATGAAACCGGGACGGGACTCGATCTCATGATTAAGAGACTGCGACCATCAGTGCAGGCTCTTCCGACTGGCTGCCAGCCACCTGCAGCTCCCAGCGATGCCTGACACCTGCCGGCGTGGCCTGCTGGCACATGACGACACGCGAATGATGTCGCAGGGTGACATGGGAAAATCGCGAAAAGGTGACATAGGTCAGCGTTGTCTATGGAACTGGATAGGCCAGGTTGCTGGGCTTGAAAGGCCCATGTTCTAATTATCAGAGGCAGGTGAAGGCAGACTATGTCCCATACTACAGAAACAGGATGTTATCCTTCGAAAATGCTCGCTTCGGTTTCAATCATGTCAACGCACGCTTGAGTTGTTGATTGCAGTTGAAGCCGCGTTCTTGGGTGGTATGACCACATCCCGTGGACAGTGACGAAACAAAATGAAATAGCATCGCTTGAATGTGCTGGGCCTTCTTATCGATTGGGTGCACCGGGAGGCATAAACGCGCCGTTCTGGCTATACATACTGTACAGGATGGGATCAATTCCTTTGCGTGGCAGTACCAGACTTTTCTGCGTAATACCCAGCAATGTGTGGCAAATGTCGGAACGTATGCGTCACTGACTGGCAGACCTCCTGAAAATTTTTAAGCGGCACTCCAACCGTGCTTAGTTCCGCCTGAGAGGTTTTTGAGATCACGCGTCCACTCTTAGTGACACAATGCATGCCTGGTACAATGCATGTAGCCAGGTGCAGAGCAGCTCTCCACCTCAGAGCGTGCCCCAGCTGTTTCAAGCCTACTCATCCAAGCCTTTAAAATATGTCGCTGACGGGGAAGGCTTGAAGCCTGGGACACAGCGGAGCTGCAGGTTGGCGGTGTTCTCTGCAGAGCTCTAGTACGCCCACAATCTGCATGTCCGAGATCCAGTTTGTTTTCGATAGGTCCAACCACACGCCGTCTACAAAGCTTCAACACATTAAACTTGGAATTTAGGGCGACGCCTTGATCGAGATTGGCGGTCACAGTTTGTACAGCTCTGCGTGACCTGCAGTTTGAACGTCTCACAAACACTACACTGCAGGACTGATACCGAGCGTTCCACTTACCACTCTGGAAGCAACCATGATGAGCCTAAAATGTGCCCATGTACGGGCGCTGCAGTCCGGGAGGCCGCTTCACATGGTGCGGCAAGCGAAACGTTTTCGTTGCTGGAGCACAGCAAACGGTCCAGATGGGGAAGAATCGGCAGACGAAAATAAAGCTTTCAAAATTAAACAAGGCAATCGTCGGCAGCCTGTGCAAAAGAGTGATGGTGCAAGTTCCGACCTGATTAGTGCAATGTCAGGTGTGGGAGCCGCAGCAGATTAGCCGTATGTTGCCATGTTCCCCAACGCCATGTGCGTCCATGGCATATATATACGAACCATGTGTTCTATTTCGATGATCTCCTGCAACGTTGCCCTGCGACTGCTGCAGAGCTGTCCAAAGGTAGGGCACAACCGTCACAAGGCACAAAGAGTGTCTTTGGGGCCGACCAGATGTCCTGGAGAGTGCGCTTTCTTCTCAGCAGCTATCACTGAGTACTTGCAAACCGCCTTGTAGTGTTGAGAGAGCCTGCCATTGCTGCCGTGGATGCATGTGGTGTTGTCAACAGACGGTCCACATAGGGCCATACGGATTCTGTGAATCATATTTGGTCCTAGTTCGGGCTGGCACCTTCCATGGTTTAGTGCACTGCATTCTAACTTTCCTATTGGGAGTATTGTCAGATTGCATGTGGCGAATCGCCAAGTCTCAGAACTGCATTGAGCACGGCTGATGTCTTCAAACGAAGTTTTGAGAGGGATTAGCCCATGCATGGAGCTAGCATGGCCAACAGAATTGAATTGCATCGAATTATACGTTTCCCTAGGATTTACAAGGAACTGTTCTGACCCAGTGTACGGACAGTGTTCAATTCATATAACTAAATTTTCTTTTTATTTTCACTTGCCCACAAACAAGCCTTGTCAGGTCATGTTGATAGTCCTGGGGCAATAACTTTCTATGCCGCCTGGCAGGCAATGGCAGCCTGGTACATCAAGCGTACAGCCTTCCTTGCCAACAAGTGTCAAACAACGGCAAGGCCTCACGTGCCTCAACATGGTGGCAGTGGTGTTGATGGTGACAATGATGTGCAGGAGGTGGATGAAGCTGTGAATGAGTACCCATGTGAGCGTGTCTTCACAGCTATTGGTGATGCCACACCTGGATTCCAACAGAACATGATTGCCTGTGTTGAAAAAGCTTTGAATTGCAAAATACATCCTGAGTCAATTCAAATCCGGCAGTCGTCTGGATCTAAGTACGTCTCAATCAAGGTGGGACCTGTCATCGTGTCTAATGCAGATGAAGTCGTCGCGGTGTTCACCTCCATGAAGGCAGACGAACGTTTGAAATGGTTCATATGAAGACACAGCGTCACCATTAGTTTCTAGCTGCATCGAAGCTGGGTATACTGGTGTTTTTTACAGCTTAAGCCTACAAGGTTGGCACAAATCGCTGCATCTGCTGCATGTAGGCAGCATATTCATCCCCGTGTTTCTCCAGCATTGCTTCCTCTTCTTTGCCTGCCTTGTAATTCAATACCAAGAACAGCAGACATGATAGCACAAACCGTGTCTCGCTGTAGGTAACAGCCGAAAGGCCAAAGCCCAGCCAGATCAACCCAGCGTACATGGGATGTCGCATGTACTGCACAGGCATAAGGCCAGGTCAGCCGCTAAAGCAGCGTTGTACGCACTGATCATGTATTTTGGCTAAACAATAATAGTGTGTGGCACATTCTATCTGATATCAATTTGCAGGGAATTAAACAAGCATACACACCTGATACATGCCGGTGGAAATTACTGAGTTTGCTTTGCGGGGAGTGACCAAAGGAGAGAACGACTTGCCTAAGCCCAGAAAAGATAAGACTACGGAGATTGCTCCAAATATTAGCGCTAAAGCCCCTGCAAATGGTTTCCAGATGTCAGCCGTGCCAGCAGGATTCTAGACTTAAAACACACCGTGGAGGAAGTGCAGGATTGGATGAGAGGCCTACCACACATAAGTATAAGACCTTTTAGCTCCATGGGTGGAAACATGACCAGGAAGAGTAGAACTATCTGGGCTAACAGCACCACTTCTCCTCTCTTCCCAAATCCTTCCCTGTCTTGTAGCTCGTCAATCAGTTCCTTGGCTGCGAAATTTTCATTAATTGCGTGAGAAAATATCGGTTTCTTCGAAGCATCTATATCCACGTTTCCGGATCCCTTTGAAGGATCAGGGGGGTCTGAGCTTGGAGGTTCAGCGGTCGTTTTGACTCGTGATGATCTGCTACAGATGCCAGAGCATCTGAATGGCAGCATTCGTGTGACAATGGCGAGGTTAGAGTTGCCACATGTGCCCGACTTGGACTTATCGAGGTGGTGCGCACCTACTCAACTGGGCTGACCATGGGGGGTGTCCATGTGAAGGTACAGGGAATTTACGCAAAAACGAGGAGCACAGCATCACAGAAAACTGAAACGAAACTTTTTAACTTCACAAGACTCTCGACGTGTGATGGGGCTGTGCCCAGCAAATCACAGCAATGACGGTCGGTCTCGATTGAATGGTCGTGTTCTGTAGACTATGCCCAAGATCACTTATGACTACTGGCACTGCGCTGCACGAAGGTATAAATCTCCATGTTCTGTTTAAGATCGTTCGTCAAGCCTATGCATGGCGGCATGTTCAAAGCAGCGTTTAAAATGCATGGCAGCGCATGGTACAGTAAGGACGATAACAAAACCTGCTGCGGCAAGTCGATACAAGACGCAGTGCTGCAGTAAAGGGGCCCATCTTCGAAACGCGAATTTCAAACAAATTTCTCTTGTCTTGTTTTTGCATCTGTCACAGCGTGTAGATGTGTCATGTGGGTCGGCAAGCATCAAGCACACCAGGTCGAAAGTAAGTTATAAAAGCCGGCAAGCACATACAAACAAGCAGATACGATCCAATTGTGATATCGCCGGTGTATGAACGACGTCAAGAAGTTATGTTGCAGCCTGCTCTTCAAGAGCAGCAGGTATATGGGTCACACCGATTATGCTGTGTCTTGTACTGTCACACAGATCAGTTGTTAGGGAAGCCCTGGCAGGAACAAATTCATTTTTGCAGTCAAAAGGCCGCTCAGGAACAGCCCCTGAACAAGGGCAACACAAGGTGACAATGCACTGATCTTGCAAACACTAACATTACCCACAAAACCTGGATGTTTGTTACATCCCTTCATCTCTATACACTCGTCAGAGCAGCGAACTACTTGCCGATCACACAGTACACACCCTGATCATTACACTTATATAGGATCAGGAGGGGAGCCTCCGATGTGCAACGATGCTGTTGCAGTTACCGGAGAAGACAGGTTGAAGGGTGGTGGCGAACCATCTGCCTGCGATATGACAATCTGGCCATGCACAGGGATACCTTCTGGTGGATGCCCCAACTTGATGGCGACTTGTGTCCCCAGATTGCGTGGAGGCCTTTGATGAGTGGGGCTGGAGTAATCCATTGCTGGCACAGCGTCCTCATCCACATCCAAAAACAGCTTCCGCAGCAACTGCAGGGTGAATCTTTGTGAAGAAACGATGCACAATCTCCACTTGTTGGAGCTTCGAACTGGCATGCAGACTGTCATGCCTAGATCACAGAGCTCATTTGCAATATTAGCACTAGGGACAACCCATCTGTGGTGTCTTGTATCCAACCCAGCACTAGGGACAAGACACCACAGATGCGGTCATTGTTTGTTAATGCAACACCAACCGGCCATCGGCCTGAAATTTCATTCTCGCGAGTTGACCCAACCTCACTGGAGCGTTGCGTCAAGCACCAACCCATTGTACCATTGTCGACTGAATGTGCTTGCAGGATGCGCACCTCTGACTCGGCCGCTCCAACTTGCTTCTCAACCCACCTTGAAAAGCAATTGTGAGCGATGCGGTGCCCAGCGACACACTGACGCACACGCTCCCGTGCGCTGTACGCCTCCTGGCGGGCAAGCATCCAGCCATAGAATGCCCGAGCCATCACCGTGCGCCTCTTCCGCTCCTCGACGTGCCAGCGCATACGGCCCAGGGATTTGTGCCGTTTGCTTACAGCTCGCCATGCCGCAAAGGCTGCCACAGTGGTATGCCGCGCTGCACCCTGACGGAACCGCCTGCACAAATCCAGGTCACTTGTTACCGAAAGGCCATAGGTCAAAACAGGATACATACAACTGTTGCGAGGAATATACGCACCGGACCGCAAACTTCTGAGATCTCCGGTTGCGAGCGTAGGCCCTCCATGTAGCAAGAGCAGCTGCAAGAGACTTGTGTATCCACTTTTGCGCAACACGGTTGCCAAGAAGGCGGAACCCGCGCTTCCGCTGCGCTGAAACCCTCCATGCGGCGAACACCTGCATCTGACGTGGCGTGTGGAGCCCCTCCAAACCACAGACGCAATCGACTGAAACAATCCCACCATGAACCAACAGATGATTACCGCTGCCGCCCAGCGTGCAACTCTGCACTCTGTTGATTATACCTTACAGCGCAAGTACAGCATCACCCTCAGCATCACACACACACATCTTGTTGAAAGCAGCAGCAGGCCTAACCTGTTTTACGGATTTCCGGCCGAACAGCATGGCCGCTTGGGCAACACGCTTGTTCGCCCGATTCACAACAGACGCCCAGTGTCTGAATGTAGACGTCAGCCGGAGCGATCGCATCCTCCGTAGGCTCACCTCGAGCAGGCGCCTCCGTGCTGCCGCCTGAACGGCGGCTTGCTTCCACATTGCAAACGCGCTGGCCACCTTGCGGTTTGCCAACCTGCAGAGAGCCTTTCCAAGCACTGCTGTTCTGCGCTGAGTGCTGCGCATGCAGCCACACCAGGTCTGAAACGCTCGGGAGAGCAAGCTGCTCGTCATGCGCACTCGACACCTGGCAATAATGGCCACGTGCCGGCGCTGAGTAACGGCATGAAAGCGCCAGGTGTTCCATGCAGTAGACAGCGCGACCCGATGGAACCGCCGAACTGCCTTTCTGAGCTTCTGGCGCTGCAGCTTAGCCTCTGCAGTGTTCTGGCGCCAGACATGAAATGCCTGCACAAATTCGCCCGCCTGAGCTTGTGCTGCAGCGCATATTTCTTGCATGAAGGGAGCAGCCCTTCACTGGCCATAGTGAAGGTGTAGCCTGGCAACGGTGATCTTGTGAAAGAAACAACGAGCCGCCGACACCAGCAGGGAGCGTAGGAGGGGGGGGGGGGGGCTGCAGGCATGGTACACCTGCCGGCAAGTTGCACGCGACAGCGTGAGGTGTCGGTGTACCTGATATACGTTGCTCTTGCAGACCCGAAGCAAGACCCTGGCAGCGGACGCCCGATTCAGTCGCATGACCTCTGTCGCTGCGCGCCAAGTGCTGAACGCATGCAAAGCCGACCGTCCGCACATCCTGGCACACATCTGCCCTGCTCTCTGCCGCGCCTGCACCAGGTGGGCAGCCCGGACCCTCCACCCATCAAAAACGGCCCACAGCCGAAGGTTTCGCATCTTATTGGCAGCCCGCGCCAGCAGCCTCCGCTCCCTCTGAGCCTCCCGCACGCTATCCATCCTGCAGTCCAAACTCAGCTCCCATTCCTGCCATGCTCCAGTCAGGGCACGTGCAACGGCAACTGGCAGCCCCCCCAATAAACCCCACCAAGAGCCAGGCAGTGGCTACAATGAAGAGGCAGGTGGCCACAGCGTACCACTGGCTGAACGCTTCGGACAGTACACGGCTACCCATGCGCAGCACGAGGCGGCACTTGCGGTGCCGCCTCTCATGTGCACGTTCATGCCAGCTCTGGAACGCCGCCGCCGCCTGCCTGAGCTGCAGACGCTTTACCACATTTCTCAGCAGCCGCTGCTCCCGCTCGGCAAGGCCAGCACCTTCGGTAACGTCCTGCCAAGCAGTGAACGCCGCGTGCAGCGTTGGGGTGAATGCACGTCGTACACTTGGAACTAGCCTTGCAACTCTCTCTGCACGCTCTGTGGCGATCTCTGCCACTGTGGCTCTCCATCTGTTGAACGCGCTGCCCAGCGCAAGCCGTTGCCAGCGGGCGGCTGCCCTGCGCAGTTTCAACAGGCGTGCTGTCCGTTCTGCCAAGCAGCCCTTCCATGTTGCAAACGCACGCGCCATTGCAGCATGGCTGAGCTTGCCAAACACTACACGGAGCTTCGTCTGTTGCTCTGTTCTCTGCGCACACGCGTCCTGGAGCGCTGCAAAGGCCTGCAGGCATAGAGCCGGTAACGGTAAATATACACTCCAGCCTCCATACGAAGCATACGTGGTCAAGCGGTCGTGAGGATGCACCTTTGCCAAAATGCGGTTCTGGGCACGGGCAAGACATCGCGCCACCATCCGCTTTGCATTGCGCTGCCGATCAGAAGCCTCACGGAATCGAGTGAACGCCCCAGACAGCAACCGGCGCTGGAAGCGTGCGGTTGAACGAACGAGCAGCCGCCGCTCCCGCGCAAGTTCCTGCGTGTTTGCTCTCCACCCTTGGAACGCAGCCAACATCTCACGCAGCTGCATGCGCTGCATGATGGACGCCATCAGCACCTTGGACTGGTGTCGCTTCTTGCCCAGGGTCAGCACTTGCCACGCCCGAAGCGTGCCTCGGCCGAGCCTGCGCTCTCGGTGCGCTTGTGCGATAAGCTCCTGACGACGCACGTGCTGTGCCTCAGCCGCGTATTCCCCCCATGTGCGGAAGGCCGCGGCCAGAGTCCGTGCTTGAATGCACTTTGCAGCTTTGCGCAGCTTTCCCCGCTGCACGGCCACATCAGCAACAGCCCCTCGCCACGTATAGAACGCCTGTAACACATAGGCACAGTGGCAGCTTGTGTATGATAGACGAGACTTGCACCCACTTACAATCATGACTTACGTAACTGACAATTAATCACATTCAGATACGGAGCAGCGAAAGGGAGTGCTCATACAGAAACGATGTAGCTTGATACCTGAACAAGCACCAGATTCTTCATTCGCCTGACCGCAACGGCAAGCCTCTGGCGCCTTTCATGCTTCTCTGCGACTCGGTCCGTCCACGCATTCCATGCATGCGCCATGTCCGCCTTCTGCATGCACAAGCACACACCCTGCAGATGCGCTCGAAAATCGCGCTGGGACTGCACCGCCTGTACAAAGCCTCCAAACGCTTGCGCTAGCCGCCGGCGATACAGGCGAATGATGACCTTGCGGCTGCGAGCCTTGCACATCTTGCTCTCATCCGCGTTGCTTTTCCACGTCAGGAATGCTTGTGCCTGAACCCTGTGCAGCATCCTGCAGAAACAAGACATCCATGCTACCTCACTCAACACATAGCACAGATCAACCAAGGGGCAAAAGTATCAGTTACAGGTTTGCATCCTCCCTGTAGCATGTTGGCCCAACATGCTGGTGGAGCTGTTGTCTATGAGCATGGCCAGAATTCTGTGTGCTAGCTCAATCCACTCCATAGCACGCCCTCAGCTTACCCACGAAGCCCCGCACCTGTGAGCAAATGTGCTGGCCGTCAGCAGTTGCTGCCGGCGGGCCCGCGCAGCCTCCCGCCATGTCTGCATCGCAGCCGCCAGGTGCTGCTGGCTCATGTGCCTGTAGCAACGCTCCAATATGCGGGTGTTGCGCTTGCTGGTCATCACGGCTGCCCGCCACGATGCAAACGCGGACGCCGCCATGCTGTGCGCGATCCGAGCCAGGCACCTGCCGAGCACGGCGCGGTTGCGCGATGCTTGGGCTGTGTGAGCTCTCCACGTGCTGAAAGCTGAACCGGTTGACCTGTTTGCCAAGCGCAGGATTGTTCCCCGCAGCTTCTCCTTGCGCTGAACTCGCTGCTGCAGGACATGCGCCCACTTTCGAAATGCTGGTGCCAGGCGTTGCTGCGCCATGTGTGCGAACGCACGCCCTGCACAGGCGCGTGCGTGCGCCAGCTGTTCCTTCACTCTGTGCCAACGATGGAAGTGTGCCGCAGCACAACGGCGCCGTGATTTAGCTGCAAGAAGCTCCGCGAAGCGACCCCGCAGCGCACTGTCCCGAGAGGTATCTTGCCAGTGTCGGAAGGCAGCCTGTATCGGCGCCATTTGAATGCACTGCACTGCTCTTGCCAGCACTCCTCTGGCATGCTTCATCTGCGCAACGTGGTCCTGAATAGCAAGCACACACGGTTACTGGCTGCGTGTTCCAATGCGCTTGTGATGCACCTGTGACCCTGTTGCATGCCAGCCATGGCTTCACATGGCGTATGCCGGCAAATTTTGCATGTTGCTGAACCAGTGATAGGCAAGACACCATCAACACAGCCTTCTAATTGCTCACAAATGGCCATTTTACGAATGCACAAAGATCTGAGTACGAAACGATATAAATGACACACCAGCCAAGCCAGAAAAGCAGCACAAGTGCGCTTGTGCAACAGCCGTTTCAGCACACGATCTGCCTTGGTCCGAGCAGCGCGTGCTTCCGCAGCAGAATCCCTCCATGAATTCCAAGCCCGAATTAGCTTTGCCTGCAGCAGCCGGCGTGCAAATCCAAGCAGCTTCCGCTCACGCGCATGCTCACCCATGTGCCTCTGAGTGTTGCCTCGCCACGTCGCCATCGCCTCCCGTAGCACGATGGCATCATTTCGAGAGGTAAGGGCACGGATACCCCAATCGAGCATGCGTGCTCCACGGGCCTCCAACACTTCAATCGTGATCTGCTTGTCCTTCAGCTGCGTCAGCATGTCTTCTTGGAGAGTGGCAACCATACGTCGACTCTCCAGCCCTGCCTCCTCTAGTTGTTGCTGAAGCTCAGCATTCTTTGCCTTCAACTACAATCAGAAGGCACAGGCTTATGCTCAGATTCCGTTGCATTCTGATCTCATGCTGGAGGTATAAATCATGTGCAAACGGTTCGAGGCAGCGATTGCAGGATGACTGCATGCGCTCTGCACAACCAACAGCGTCATCGGGGTTGATATACACGTTACAGACACAGACATGTATAGCACACTTCGTATACGGTTTACGTTCAACAATCTGTTTAGACTCAGCAAAATGCTTAAGGCTGTAAAAACAGGATGCAGTAGCTCCATACAAGCAGCATCAATCTCAAATGATGTGATGCATCCATTGCGTGGGGTGAACTCTGAATATGACATAGCAGTACAGACATATCACACCTGAGCATGTGTTGATATATTCCTGTCAACTCGCACAGTTGCCTTCAGAAGACTTGCGTTGAGAATGTCTGGATATGCAAAGCTGACATTCATACCAGACAAGCTTCTTGGGGTCAGGGTCCCTGTTGGAAGCGGATCATAGTGTGCAATCCTATGAACATCCACTTGCAAGGTGTACTCCTGCACAAGCAATTCCCTGAGCAACGTTTCAGCAGTACCGTCAGTCCATGCTCAACCTAGTAATGCAACCCATCCCATGTGTGTACATAAGGATCAACAGTTAAGCAGAATTACAACAATCTTCACACTTTAAAGTTTCCATTATCATCCATACTTGTTTGAGTGATGAAATACTGTATGGAGTCAGTCGCACCTCATTTCGGCGATGCTGAAATGAACATGACAATTTAGTCCAAGATACTTCATGGTGTGATAGCAGATTCCACTGTTCGTTTGTGCCAAAATTGTGGTTGAAAAGCAACAGACGCCTGGATTTACGTTTGTTGGCTTGCAGAAACCTATCTTCGGCTGCGTGGGCTCGGAACCCATAAAAGCCATTGGCAGCATCCTTCATGACTTCTAGCGCAGCTGCATTATCATCTGGACTGCCAAGGCTCAAGAAAAAGGTTCCGTCTTCTTGATCTGGCTCAACAATGTAAGGTCTGCCCTACAACATTGCTATGCTTAGCCAAGCATGAGGACGTCTACCACATATCACCATGGCAGCAGTCAAAACCAGTGAATCCAAAGAGCCCCACCCGATGATAAAAATGAACAACCTCTCCCGTTCTTAATTCGGGGCTGGTGAGGGCGTCTTCGTGGTAAGTGCGATCTGCAGACTGGTTGTTATGCCGTGCACATACTTTTGCCGCAAATGGAAAAACGCCAATTGAGACACCGTAGCTAGGCCACATCCAGGAATCTAGAAGCGCGCCTTGTTTGCGATTTGTGGACAGAGAACGGCCCCTGGCCATGATTCTCGCTGGCGAGCTTTGCGAACTGTAGTTAACATCGCCACGGCCCCGAGTGAGTAAATCACGTTGAGGTGACAAACATGCAGCCACCCCACCAGAACTTGATCCACATTTAATTCCAGCAAGGGCAGGAGGAAGGTACTCAGCTGCCGGGCTCCCCTGCGTGGCCGCGGCAGGAACAAGAGAGCCAGGACTCAGAACGTGCGTAGGAAATGCAGCCCGACACCGAGAATCACATACGGCAGCTTGACTGAGTTTGGGATCATCGCATGGTGGCAAGAGCTCAGGTTGCTGTTTCATAACTTTTGTCTCTGCAACCTTTCGATTTGGGCCTCCCTTTGGTGGTGCATGTTCAGAAAACAAAAAGGCTGTAGCTATCTCTTCATTGATGCCTATCTTATGACTGGCCTCGGGTGGGCGAGGGAGGGGTTCGTCTGTGGCAGGCTCGGTGCTATGCGAATCGTCTCGACTGTCATTGCGCTGAGCCGCCACATACTCATCCCCAAGTAAGCTCAGAGGATTTGCTGATAGATGAGCCATAACTAAGCTACTGTCTTGATCAAATCATGTGCAGGTCAATGCTGCTCGGATCTGCAACGCACATATGGCGTTTCCTACCCCGTTCCACAGCCAGTGCTTGACATATAGGACGGACTGGCATACAATTTGGCGCAAGACGGAGATTTATGGCTGCAGTCGCAATTGTGGCGAATGCTTCACAGATGCAGCGTTGCAATTATGCGGACTGGATTCCCGAATGCATGCCAGTCCTTGATGACATCGAATTGTTACAGATGCCAAATATCTCGGCCCGTATCCAAAGTCAAAAGCAAGCTATTTCGCATAGGTCACAGGCTTAACTTATTGCTCCGCTTTTTTCATGCAATCTCGGAAGGTTTGCTCAACGTGTTGACAAGTACAGTGGTGTAGAGCCTGGAACGTCTGCGACTGAAACAGAAGCAGCATGGCTTGCGAATTGTGACATGCCCTAAAACACTCTATCACGTTATTGCCCAATGAATCTGAAATAACAGGGAAGAACACATGATCGAGGCTGTGGTGGTGTACGTCAATGTAGCAGCGTACGGTGCGATGACAAGTTCTAAGATCAAGGCACCATCACATTTTTTTCATTGTCCTGATTTTTACAAATAGAATTTCTCATGTGCAACCGATTGCTCTGAACGCATTGTGTTTGCGCAGCTGCCTGCTACATGGCGCAAATACCTGTTCTGCCTTTTCTCATTCACCACATTGGCGCCGACGCATCCGCTTATGGCCTTCTCCAGACGGTTTTTTCTGCAATCCAAACTGTTGGAGGCCTTATTTCCGGTTTGCTCTTTTTCACCTCTTATCATCGCATGATCAGCCCTTTGGAGGTTGTTCACAGTGGTGAGGCAGTGCCTGTATTTGCATGGCATGCGCTCGTACCAGCGACCACATAACGATTGAATTTAAAGCATGTATCGTGACGTACAGCTGCGAAAAGCCGTGGCGCTGTTATGTCAAGGTTGTGTGCATCGATAGGATTATGGCCATCTCACAATTTATGTCGAAACTCAGTCGTGTACGTGTCTGAGACAGGTAATTGTGCACAGCTGTGGCTGATTGATCAATTCGCATGCCCTGTACATCTGTTTTCTGTCCATCAGACATGTCAGCACTATCAGCACTCAGGCACATCTGCCACATGTCCGCATATGGTGGCGACAATTTATGAAATCACCTGAGCCTCCCAGTTTAAGTGCACGTTCAGGCGTTCTAATGGATAAATATGGAGCCAAGGTCGTATTGCTGGCATCATTCATTGCCAGCGCTGTGACGTATGGCTTAACTGCAACAGCAGCAAATATGCCCCTGCTGTATGCAAGCTCAGTTCCGTCCCTGTTTCAACATGCTGTCCTGGCTGTTCGGGTGTGGGTCAGTAGTGCATCCAGCCTGGAGCACCGGGCATCGATGCTTGGATACATTGGACTAGCGTACTCTGTCGGACAGGTTGCTGGCCCAGTAATCGGTGGACAGATTGGCCATACCTCTGGGCCCCGTGGGCCAGCTTACCTGGCAATGTGGGGCTCTGTAATTAGTGCAACCACAGTTGCCCTGTTCTTGAAAGGTATAGCTCCATTACCACAATGCATATCCCAAAATGGTGATGATCAGTCTGCGATTGTCTCATTAGTGCCTGTCAGCCCAGCCACACAATAGGTATGCACATGCGAGTGCAGGAAACTCTGCAAAGGCGTCCACCAAAGATGACCGTGAGGATGACAGCAAGGAAACAAAGACCCCAAGCCTGTACGATGCTATTTCTGCTTGTACAGAGAAAGGAGTGCCAAGTCTGCTGTGTATCAAGTTCCTCGCAGGCCTCTCTGGGGAGTTGTCTCAGACCACCCTCCCGTTGGCTTTGAAGGATAACTTTCAATTGTCCTTGGCAGACAGTGGATATGTAATGAGCATGCTCGGCGTTCTCAGCATGTTTGGTATGCACCAGACCTGACATGCACTGAAATTGGGTGTCTCTCATTCTGATTTGTTCTGAAGTTGCATACTGCTGCAGTGCATGGACTTCTCATCAAGTGGCTGGTGAAGCATTTCTCTGATAATAGGATTATTATAGGGTCATGCGGTGTGTTGCTGCTGTCATTCGGCGCGTTGGCGCTGCACAATGGCATAGTCCAGTTTCTGGTTCTGCTGGTCCCAATTTATGGTGCCACATACGTCTTTTCAATCGTGAACACAGCTCAGCTCACCAAGGCAGTGCAAGCTGAGCAGCTGGGCAGCATGCTAGCCGTTGACATGGCGCTCGGTAGTGTTACACGCATGGTCAGCCCTTTGCTTGGAACGACTGTGCTTCAAAGGCATGGTGTTTCAGGCATTGGTTTGTCCAGTAGCAGTGCAGTGGCCCTCGCCCTCATATTCACACAGGTAAGTGTTGCAAGGGGGAGTTCAGGAGGGCTCCGGAAGGATTCATGATAACGGTCTGCTGGCGAGGTGTCTGCGTAGATAGTATGCCACAGTCTGATGTTTGTTTACATGATGCCATCGTCACCGAACAACTTAAAGTGCTGTTGTCTTGATCTGTGCACCTTGCTGGAAGGTGCAACAGGCACCGTGGGCTGAACTCCTGCCAACAGGTTGGAAGAACAACAACTTGGTAGGGCTTTCGGCTGCCGAATCCAGAATGTTATAGAATCCATGGCTTTCCTGAGCACAACAATGGTTTCGCATGTTCTGTTTATGCACAACCGTTTAGCCAGCCTCGAATGCTGCATATGCTATGAGAAGTGCGACCGTCTACGGTCCTCCTGTGAAGCGCTTCAATGCAGCCAGCTTGAATGTCGTGGATGCATTGATCAGGCTATGGTATCCTCTGCCCAATACAGAATTTCACGTTGCTTCGCCGTGTAAACAGATTCTTGGCATCCATTATCCTGTTGTTGCCGATGTCCCGTCAGTGGCGAGCAGTGCATTCTGAGATATTGCATCGCGTGTTGGATCGTCAAATCTTGGCTATCCGATGCATGACCGAGCAACTAATCAAGGTTGATGATCTGATGTTTATGTGCTTACAAACACAATGCGTGCGATCGATGCAATTCACAGCTGCTCCAGTGTTTGTGTCAACCTTCGCCATTTGTCACGCTACGTTGCACTTGGTTCCGCGACTTTGAGCAGTACAGTCCTGTGACTCTTGCATCATACTAGAATTCGAATATCTCCAACAGATTGAGGCCATGGGTCTAGACTACTACTCAGTTCTAGGACTGACGCGGTATGTTGCTTTACTTCCTGGACTTGGGCCAGTAATTTTTCATGTATGCCGCAATTACAGTAGCAACGGTGTGTGACAGCATCTGCTGTGTGTAGCTCTGCCAAGGAAGTAGATGTCAAGAGGAGGTGAGATGTGGTGAATGCAATTCGAGTCGGTGAATGTAGCGGTTTTGTTCCCTGATGTAAAATCATATGACTGTGACGGGATTGAAAATATTGCAGTTTTAGAACACTTGCCCTTAAGTATCACCCCACCAAAGATCCAAGTCCTGAAGCCTCAATCGAGTTTAGCAGAGTATGCGAGGCCTATGATGTACTGAGCGATCGTGCGTCATTTTGTCTCGTCCATTGCCTTGTACGGAAGCATGTGTGGGTCACCAAAGCTGTTACCAATTTGTGCATTGTGCAGCGGAGCGGAAAGGCTTTTATGATCTGCATGGGGAGGAACTTCTTAAAAATGTACGCCACGATGCAAACGGCCTTGTTAAAGGTGGAATATATCAGTTCAGCCCCAGTCGATGTGAACACATTTTTTCCACATTCTTTGGCACGACGAATCCATTCGAGGCTCTTGAAGGTGTGATGCCATCACAGGCTGCTTGAAGCAGTAAACGAGGACTTTCTTGTGCTTTCTCATGACCCAATTTACGGTCCTAGAAGTCTGCATGCATGGGTGTTACTTTCCACTGTATCTATTCCACAGGCCGATTGAATTTGCAGACATTTCTACAATCTTTGAAGTCATGACGGCAAACAAAAAGTTGAATGAAGGCAAGATGCAAGTACATCCTGTCCGGCTCACACTCGAGGAACTGTACCATGGATGCCTGAAAATGGTTGTGTTTCAGCGGCGAAAGCTGCTACTGGATGAATCGGTTGAAACAGAGGACCGGCAGCTTGTGATTGACGTTAAACCTGGACTACCGGATGGAACACGATTTGTGTTTGAAGGGTTCGAAGCTGCTGACTTCGAAGCATAGAACTGCGACCACGTGTTGATTGCCTGTGCCATATGGGGTGCCCTGCATCTGCGCTCTCATCGTCACATGCAGGCCAAGTTAGTTCATACTTGGCGTTTGGTTTGGCTGTGCATTGATTTGGACCACCACAGCGCCCATGTGACATTGGAAATTGCTTCCAGCCTGAGAAACGGTTGCAGGGAAGGAAACATCGTGCCAGGAAAGTCACCAGGCCCTGTCGTGTTTGTACTGGAGACCCTTCCCAACGACACATTTACTCGGAAAGGACAAGATCTGCTGCATAAGACAACAGTTTCGCTCTCTCAAGCTCTTCAGGGCTCTGCAGTCACTGTCAGGCTTCTGAATGGCTCATTCGCCACTGTCCCTGTCGACAACATAATTACTCCTGGGTACAAAGTCACAATCCCAGATAAAGGCCTTCCTATCCCTGGATCAAGATCGCAGTTTGGAAACCTGGTTCTGGAGATAGGGCTGCTCTTTCCAAAGACGCTGTCTGAGGCTCAGAAGCTGCTACTGCGCGCAGCTTTCTACCTACCCACCGAGTTGGAGGGATGCGATGCAATCAAGGCGTTTCAGCAAGCTTATGAAGATCCAGTGAAGGGTTGGCAGTCATGTGTGGCAGCCGATGGAGGCACAAATTAAATGACCTGTGCCAATGAACTTGTAAACATGCATGTTATAAAAAACAGCTTGCGGGCTGCCAACTTGACGAATCAAGCACACCTGGGAGGTATTGCGTAGAATGCATGTGAGGAATAGTGTGCTAAGGTATATCTTGGTCGGTCATCACTTATGTCCACACCATGGTGTGTTGAAGGGCCTTGATTCCTGATCCCTAAACTGCGCGCGCTGCCGCTATGCATGCATGCATGCACCGGCGGCCGCCGGACGGGGTCAGAGCCTGCGGAGGCGGATCAGGCCTTCTGACCTAACCCACAACAGGAGCTCACAGTTCCCCCCCACACCCGAGTGGCCCACCAAGGGCTCACGCACTCCACAAAATAATACAAAATTCTGGAGCCGTGCTCCTTGGCGGGGAGTGGGTTGATGGGGCAGGCGCAGGAAGCAAGTGATGCGGTTGCACCACTGTGCTATACATATGATGTGCTCTTGTTACAGGATCTATATATCCATCGGTTGCCCCTGCCTGGGTTGTTCGGGTTAGTGTGCTTCTTCTGTAGTTTTGCTTGTGTTGCGCTTGCGCATTTACCTCTTGGTGATGCCACGCTGTTGCATCCATCTCCGTGTAACACACCCATGGTGGTGAACAGTCCTATGTCAGACCGAGCTTGTCATACCGGCAGGTTAATGGGAGAGCACCCGTGCAGTACAACACATGGGCCATGGAATCGAGCGTAAAACGATGTTGTCTTGATGCACGTGTAGCCACGCAAGCACTCCTGCGGTGCACTGGCCTTAAGCACGGGCGCTGCAATCCAAGGCGAAAAACTAACGCATCATACCAATGACATCAGCATGCCTTGCGAGGTGCCCCGATTTTGCGTCGCTGGATGCCACCGCATAGCTGTAGCGCTTGCATTCGGTATCGAAGGAACATGAAACCTGCGATTCAACATTATCGCTCACCAGGGCGAGCGTAATTGTAGCTTTCAATTTTAATGGCACCAAAATCTAAGAAAAATGCTCCGGTGGTCGAGGAAGCGACTGAGGAGCCGTTCGAGGTGAGGGCAGATGTGTCGATCGCAGAGGATGCAAGCAGAAATGCAAGCTTGTTTGCCACAAGACGATGAACCGATGAATAAATGATCTGACAGCTCCAATTACGTCAGTGCTGTCATGCAGGTCCCAGGTGACATGCCATCTGAATGTCCTTTCGAAGTTGAATGGACTCCAGGAATCGTGCTGGTCCAAGTGGAGAGGCCCTTGGACGAGATGGCCGTCAAGAAGGGTTTACTCGGACGGCACGCATGCAAGTGCATGCATGTACAGGTAGAGATTGCCAATATCGAGTCCAACCCTTCAGCATCCGAGCTAAGCAGCAGTATTCGACAAGCCCGAGCAGAGGTAGGTCCAGATGGCCAGCTACCCGTTGAAATCCTACAGCAGCTTTGCCATTCAAGATGGACGTCAGATAAGGAAACAGACTGGCAGCGGGAGTGGATTCGACGTCAACAGGCCGTTGCCACTAGCACGAACTCTGTAACGGTATTTTCCAGTTAACTGCATCCCCCTCACCATCTGGCTGGAAACCCACATTAAAAAGAGTGGTCGCTCGCATACCAGCCATTGCTTCCTTGTGGTTGCGTACACATATGGCACTGCAGGAAGCTGCGGACGCAGTAGAGATGTCAGGAAATAAGCTGAACGATGCTGAAGATGCACTTGTGAAAGAGCGACAAGTGCAAGAAGAATGTGGAGCTGACCTACCAACCGAAGCAGATGGGCTGACAGTTGATGGGCCATTGCAGTCGCTTTACAAAGCGCGGCACCAATGCTCACAGGACTTGCAAGCTGCTGAGTCTCATCTATTTCAGTGCAAAGAAGAAGCTGCAAAAGCCAAGGACATGTGCAAGTCAAAGTGGGTAAAGATGCGCATTTACTGGACGAAAGGGTTGCCGTGCAGTGCAGCCGACATCCGGAGATTGTACCTTGCCGGGTTGCCCATCGTTGCAGCAATGCTGCTGAAGCCATCCACAGACACTGGTGAGGTGCCTGCAGAGCCCGCACCTGAACCTCGTCCGTATGAAGCTGTTGTTAGGGAACAACAGGATGCATCATGGGACGATAAAATCCTACAACTGGCTCCTGTGATTGTTCTGACGGGCCCAGATGGTGGCTGTTTCGTCCAGCGAAACACCTACCAGGACTCAGATGCTGCTTCTGCCGTGGAAGGTGTCCATGAGATGACTGAAGCGTTGCAACGGCTGGAAGCTGCTGCTCTAGCCTACACAGCATGGAAGTCTGACAGCAAGCTAATGGAGCTACCGGATGTACCAGTGAACCTCAGTCTCTACAACAGTCTCATGGCATCCGTGCCTCCAGAGCAGCAGTCTGTCGCAACTGTGATGCACTGCCTTTTGGAGGAGGTTGCATGTGCTGTGGATTCTGCTAATTGCGATGCGCTGCATGATGCTTGGGAGGTGGAGCGAGCAAAGCAATTTGTTTGCGAAACTCTGCAGACCAGGGCGACGCCGTCACTACTGAGGGAGGTTTCAAATCTGGATGTGGCTCATTTTTCTACGGTCACGGATGGTGATGAACCCAGGATGCGCTCACATGGTCTCCTGTCTGGCCTAGTACGATGTCATGACAGCCGTACGGTCTTCTGCATCATGGTTGCTGCCAACAAAGGCGTGGGGTGTGTTATGTTGGACATGTGTGTGGCGCTGCGCAGTTTCACAGGTTCTGATGGACGTACTGTTAGAATGACTGCGAGAAGAAACTAAACAAACACTGCAAACTGACTTTTGGCTGTGGCTGTGCAGGAGACAAGCCCACGGAAAGGTCGAACACGCAATGGCTTCTTCCGGATGGCTCTGTTGACGTTGATACAGTTGAGGATCACATTCCTGCATTATTATGGGCACACTGGAAGACACTTGTCACTGCAAGGAGGACACAGACAAAAGAAGAAATAAATTACAACTTCCTGCAGGCACTCGCGAATCAGGTGCGTGAATGCACTGTGCTGCAATCACATCACGTCTCACATGTGTGCTTTTCAAACCAGCTCACCGAGAACATGTCGCATAGCCGACTGGACCCTGGCTCTTGTTGCAAGACCCGGCAGCGCTGTATTGCAGGCAGGTGTTGATTGGACAATGATGCAGAGGTTCAATCTGCTGAAGGCGGCTGTTTCTATGCTTCCAGACTCGGTCATCAAAGAGCACGCAGAGGAAATACTCCGCCGACACCACACTGTTGAGTTCTCGCCCCGTGCCATGGCAAGCCGAATATGCCACAGCCTGCAGCAGTTGCCTGCAAGTGTCTGGTCCATCGACTCTACAAGCGGAGACCTCATCCTTGTGTGCTATCCAGGCCCATGTGATGCGTCACAGGGCCAAACGATCCCATGTTTCATGCCTTTCGCGGGATACATGAGTGGGTACATTAAGTCTGCTCCTGCCTTCCGCCTTCCTGAGCTGGAGCAGGTCGTGTATCCAGTTTCGGAGGATGATAGTTGCTTCCACACGGCATCTAAGCGCCGCTACCTTGCGCATGGAAGCTGGATGGATGTCAAGCATGCAGGTCACATGCGCCTTCTTCATGGTGCATCAATAATAGCAGTGAACATGGGTGTAGATGCGCATGTTCTGGTCAATGGGGCGAATGGCCTTCATGCCCTGATGCAGACCCACAAACCGGAAGGGGCAACGGCGGCGTTGTGTCAACCCGTATCAGGCACGGAGATCAAACCGCATCCAGGCAAGACCTCACCCAGCCATGTACGTATCACACCTGTGAAATCAGTGTTCGCTTCCGGGTTACGAAGATGGCAGTCCTGGCATCCCATTATTTCTTTTGTCACATGCTTGAAACTCATCCACTGAGTGCTGCCCTGAGCAACGGTGTGTTTCTTTCAGGACTTGGATGATGTTGTTAGGCCAGGTACTGCAACCGACGGCACAGCAGTTGACAACGTTGCTGAAGGACCCCCGGAGCAGTTCATACCTGCTATGTCCGCCACTGTATCACTGCCAGCTGGTGTTTGCCTGACTTGTCACTCTTCAGGACTGTTCTTGTTCAGAAGCAGTGATAGGTCTGGCCTGGTTGATGGTGAGCCAGGAACGCTTTGGGCAATTTTCAATGATGGATCCATGGCTGTGCTTCAAGGAACTGGCATGTGGGTTCTGAGGTATCCAGATGGGACAACCTGCGAGCAACCAGTGACTGAGCAGTATGAGGAGAGTGGATCCATAGAGAATGTGCTGTGGCTGTCGACGACTGCTAATGGGCAACGTGTGGGCCTGAAATGTGAGAAAGCTCAGCAAGACGACACCGGAGGTGAAACAAAGGAGCAAAGTGGTGAAGAGGTGCGGCTCTATACAGTTGCATCGCCTGCAACAAAACCCATCACATCATCTGGATTGACACGTAAGCTTCAAGTTGGACACGATATTAAAAGGAAGCATTCATGTCTTTGATTTTGTTGCTGAACAGCGGAAGATGTCAAAAAACTTTGTGCCACGTCAACACCAACCTGTAAGCAGTGTACCTGGATGATGTCGAGAAATGGAGCACAGGCAATATCTTTCCAGAGTCGCACCACTGAAAAACTGCTTCTGCTGACATGGTACTTCAATGCATGATTGCCACAGAATCCTCCTAAATCCACTGCTTTGAGAGAACTGGGCTACAAGACAAACGCTGCAAGATTCTTCTTTACAAATCAGCCCTCAGTGCATACGTGTAGTAAATTTTCATGTAGGAGGGACAAGGTTTGAGCGGAGGTGAGCTAGCAGACCGTCTACAGGATGAACATACGAAGAATGCACCTGCACTGCAAGTAGTTAACCTTGGCAGAGTTGCCCACACTGCAAAAGTAGACCCTGACATGGGTGCAGCCATAACAACACGAGCCGACCACACCATGCACATCAGGTATCCCACAGGAGATTCCCTTGTTCTCTGGCCAGATGGATCACGTACAACCGTGTGGAGTGATGGGACTTGGACCGTTGAATCCGAAGGCATGCCCTGTGTTAGAGGAGGACCTGACAAAGTGACCTGCCAAGTCTCCATGGACGCACAGGTTACATGGAATGCTGGGACGATGGTGATAGCACTGGAGCAGGACAACGGACCCCTACTGGTGGCTGCTGAAGGACTTGTGTGTGGCTGTATGCTCCTATTCGCTGTGTTTCAACGAAACTGAAAATTGCAGCCACGAGCCACCCCAGAATGCCTGCTGGAGCCTGTGAAATCTTGCTGCCATCGGAAATCCGATGGGCTCGAGCCTTGCTTGTCAAAATGTTAATGTGCATTCATGCATTTAGCGAAGGAGATCGAGGAGTAGGGCATGCATCGATCTGATGGTTCACGTGCCTGACGCCATGCCTGAAGTAATGACCATTGGCATCATATACAGCTACGGCGCCTGCACAGCGTCTCTCGGCCACGGAAGTTTCTGCCGCAGCTAAGCAAGTCCTTGACCGGAGGTTATCAATCCAAGCGGCAGCTAAAAACCATCCATCTGTCATATTTGCTGACCTGCACTCTCACCAATGGGCTGTCCAGAGCGGGGCAGTGGAGGAGCAGAAGAGCATCGATTACTTTGATGGAAAACAAACTACGTTCGGTTGGTCAAGCCAGCCAAGTTTAGAAGATGGACACGGCGATGGTGCTTCGGACGAGACTGCTGAACCAGGCGAGAGTCCTGTTGAGGATACAATAAAGAATGCCGATATCAATCTGGAGAAGCCGGAGCATACAGCGCCACCTAAAATCCAAACAGTAGGTGAGCTACTGCCGCCTTCTTAAATGTGGTAACAGACGCTGCAATGAGAAAGAGAAACATCCCCAGATCATGAGCACACGTGTGTGTGGCATGGTTTTTTTTATATAATCATTATTATAGTCTTGAGTCATGATGATCAGCAGGATCACACAGCCCTAAAAGTGCTCACAATTGTGCATCTCGGGATTGCGGTACTCATTGCTAATGTGCGTCAGCAGAAGGGCGTATGACCAAAGACGCAAGATGCCAACATGCCATCTATGTTCATGACGCGAGGTTGTTATGCAGTGCAGCCGGAGGAAGCATACAGCAGCAAGAGCGTGCAGCCGAGGGTCTTTGTGGTCAGCCACAGAACTGGAGGCGGCATGGAGATCATTCCTCCGAATGAATACAGTGCATACGTCACGAGCAACCAACACAAGCAGGGCGTGACGGACTCTATCGAGTCAACAAGCAGCCCCCATGTGAAGCTACACCGGTTTGTGAAAGACCATGCAGTTGCCGCGACCACTCTGGCCGTGCTGCCGGTGTCTGAAGGGGCCGTCGTGGCGCCTCCAGAGCACTCACAAGCACTCGCACTGCTGAAAGTGCCTTCCAAGTCACATGTGGCACCAACAGCCGGGCTCACACTGCCACGGTTGGCGGCAGCCAGTGATCCGCAGGCATATCCACAGCCACAGGCATCAGTCCTTGTTGTGAAGGAGTTCTTGGTGCATGATGCACCTACAGACGAGGACTTGGAGCAGTGGCAAGCACTGCAAGCCCAATGTGGCAGGCGCACAGCTGAGCTTGCAGGGGCACCAGCACACATGGATCACATTGAGGTAGTAATCCTCGCCACATCTAACGCATACAAAAGGCGACCAGCCGGCTGCATGCACGACGTGCATTCTGCATAACGAATATCACACAATACCGGGGTCAGCCTGACACGCTGCGAGCTTGACAGGGAAAAAGCGTCACGTCCATAGAGGCCTGGCCATCACTGGCTGTGTATTGCGCATCACTGAAAGCTACGTGTGGGGTGATCATGCCATGTATACATGCAGGAAGCATGTAACGACGCGTTGGACCAAGCGCCGCTTCTGCAGCGTCTCCGGGCCATGGAACAAGATGCTTCCCAGCGAGTTGCTGAGGTTGAACAGCAGCATCAGAAAGCAGCCAACACAGCCGCGGGTAGCCGCATTATGATGGAACAGGAGGCTCTGGAATTTGCTGCTGGAGCTGCCGCGGCTCAGGCCAAGGACTACCGGGCATGGCACAAGGAACCTGGGGAGTTTGATCACTGTCCACAGCTGCCACAGCCCGGAGAGTTGCTGCAGTACTTTGCATCTGAAGAAGGGATTCGAGCGCAGCAAGACGATCCCCTGCTGTCTGCTGGGAGGCAAGGAGTGCTTCGTGCGCTACCGCCAAAGCGCACTGAGACGTCACTTCACGAAGCTTATGCTCAGAAAGGCCTGTTTGGACTGGGCAGCATTGACGATGGCAGGGTAGAGTGTCACAGCGATCAGGACGGTATACGTGCAGCTGCGGTGCCTCTTTCCAATGACACTGCAGAGGTGGTGCTAGATCAGGGAACAGATTCAGCGCCCGTGCCTGACCAGGGGCAGTTGCTCCGTACGTACCCATCAGACCATGATGGCCCCGGTGGAGTCAAGCTGCCAAAGATCAGCGCAAGGACGCAGCAAGCGTCTGTGATGCTGAATGATGCCTACCTGCAGAGAGAGTACCAGGCAATGCATTCTGTGAAGACAGCGTCGGCAGAGCTGATCAGAGCGAGGGGCATGGATGGTGTCGAGTTTGCACTGTCGTCCCGGATGGTTAACTTTGGGGAGGTTTCGCAGGGGATGGTCGTGCAGCGGAAGCTGACACTGCACAACGTGTCCCTCGAGCGTGCTCGATTTTCAGTGGACCAGGTTGCCCCACCATTGAAGTTGTCTTACCAGCGGGCGCCAGTGCCAGCGGGCCTTCGGACGCAGATTTTGATGCAGTTGGAACCACAGGACACCGGGCCGTACGAAGGGCTGGTCGTCGTGCGGACTGCTGTGAATGTGTTGAAGTGCAAAGTGCGGGCACATGTGGTACCAGTGGTGGGTGGGGCAGAGGCAGTAGCTTAGAGATAGAACGTGTGCTTGTGAAAAACTTCAAGAGAACCGCTGCTTTGTGTCCTGTCAAGTCTCACGTTTTCTGCCACGGCAAGCATGTGCTGTGTTGCTGCTGCTGAACCAGGGCTGATTGTGTGGATGTATCGTGTGCACGTACCTGTCGACACTACCAACTGTCATGTTCATAGGCTCTGTCCCCCATCTGCTGAGCTGTAAACTGGTCCCCTGATACTTGACGTCTGCGAGAAGCTGCGTTTGGATCTTGGCCTCCATGACCAGCTTAGCCGGAATTTCGTAGCGTTTCGAGCTGACATCATCATTTCTGGTGCGCTCACAGCTTCGGGATGACCGATTAATAATTAAGTAATTGATATGATGACATGTCAGGGGGAAGGACTGTCTGCAACATTTGCCGATCATCGTTTTTAATGCCCACCTGACCCCGAGCTCCCTGCACTGCAGGGCATCCTCACCCCAGTCAAGCGATCATACTGCAAATTTGTATGTAGAGGGCTAAATAATTCGTACTGGTCGTCTGTTCCAGTTTTGGTACACAGGGAGTGATTTTGTGGTCCGCGGAAAGAAGCAAGTAGGTGCTTCAAGGTTGATGCATCAAGCAAGACCTGGCAGTGGTCGCCGTGCAAAAGTATGTGAGGCAGCGAAACAGCAGGTCAGCTGATGAAGTCAGTGACTGGAAGAAGTAACCGTCTGCCCAAACGCAATGCCTTTGAAGAGTTATGCGCACCCAAGACGAAAAAACACTGTCCTGCACAGCCTCCTAAACAGGGATGGATAGACCTTGGAATACAATGCACAATAGGATACTTCCCGCGACATTTAGATAAGCAGGTCTCAGATGCGAGCTTTCAGGTAAGCAGTCCAAAATCCCTCTCGCGCTTGCTGACAGGCTGCTAGCGAATCGTTTTGATGTTGCACGCTGCACGAAATCCAGGAGCACGTCGCATACAGGACCTTCTCAGCAGTGCTCCCTGGCAAGAGAGTGAGATTGTGCTGTATGGGGCGGCAGTCGTGCAGCCTCGACGCCTTTGTTACATGTCTGATGATACCACCATGCAATACTCATACTCTGGTGCCAAAGACATCAAGGTCCAGCCCTGGCATCCAGCTGTGCTTCCTTTGAAGGTACTGCAGTCTGCAAACTCCGAGTCCTGGTCGATGCTGCTTGATGCCATTTGCGTGGCGGGATACCTGATAAACCCTGGCCATTTGAGCTCCGCGCTTGACACATGGAGCTTGCAGGAGATCGCAGAAAAACTGGTAGGCAAGAACTTCAATAGCTGTCTGCTGAATCTATACCGAGATGGCAAAGACTACGTTGGCTGGCATTCGGATGACGAGAAACTGTATAGCAAGGATGCCCCGATCTGTTCAGTGACCCTCGGGCAGACTCGTGACTTCCAGCTGCGGCTGAAGAAAGACCGCAGCCACAAGCTGCAGTTCTCGTTAGGCCATGGTGACGTGTTTGTCATGCAGGGAGCCCTGCAGACGCATTGGCAGCACCAGGTGCCTAAACGGGCGACAGTCCTGCATCCACGAATCAATCTGACTTTCAGGATTGCCAACCCACAGGTTTCTGGGTCTTGACAACATTATACCGGATCAAGCTGATATCACGACCATTCTGAGCTAGCCCATAGCATCTGGCATGTTGAAGGAGCATGTCTGGGTTTACCATGCAGCGAGCGCAAACATTAGAGGTTTGTGTGCCATGCTTGCGCCTGAGGTGACGCTCCGAGACACCTGCAGCCAACCCTGCGAGGAATTCTGTGTGACATTCCGTCAGATGGAATGAGGTAAGGCACACCCCTCAGACGTGTTGCATACATCTGTGTTTGGTTGCAGAGTGTGTCAAATTCTTGCTGTGTCTGCCATCTGGCAGCGACTTCGGTGTCCAACAATTGTAAACTACTACCGAAAGGTTTGCGCAGCATGGCTGGCCGCCTCACAACCAATGCTGGCGTCATCCGATGATGGGGCTCCGTGAACGATGCCTGTACAGGTTCAATGTTCATGGATTTGTAGCGGATAGCCCCACGGCAAGCCGATGCACTGCTGGCAATACCGTTGCCTGTTGTAGTTGTATGCCCCAACGGTGTGCATAGTCAGGTGACGTCCGGAGTCTTCCCGTAGCTCTAGCACTCATTAACAGACGAACAGGCAGAATCCAGTGATCAGCCCTGCGGCAGGCTTACGAGATTATCCTATGTGCAATGGTTATACCTGTGAATTGAGCTGTGCCTGTGTCCTGAGCACCTGGGTGTCGAGCAGCAGGTGACACAGATCCACAGCACGACCATCCATGCTCAGACCTGTTCACCTCATCTACCACTCGATAGCTTTTCACATTGAGGACTCAGCAGCACCTCACTTGCTGGCTGCGCACGGGCATGCTCGGTTGCATGCACACCAATTTAGTTTGAAAATGCAAACCTTGGACACAGCACAAGGTATGTGCCTGCATGCATTGCTGCCGATCTTGCAATGGGCAAAGACCAACTGCCAAAAATCGAGTCGAGCATGCGTAACCAAAACTAGCGTTGGTGATGTGGCAGGACCAGTCAGCCCGACACACCGAGAGCCTGGGCACGGGCTGTGTGTGTACAGACCATTAGCAACACTATATAAGGATAAAGTCTGTTCCATCTACCGGGACTGTAACTTATGTGTTCCGAAATGGTCGGCCTCTTCATCCGGCCACAGCACATCTGCGAACATCACAAGTGGCAAGCAGCTTCGTCTGGAATGACTCAACTCCATCTGCAGTTGGCCAATATATCTATTCCCCAGGAAGCCTGCAGTGCCGCCGTGGCCAATGACATTCCCATACGCCGGTGCGTGCATCTTCAGGGGCAGATCGTCCAGAAAAACACCTCACAACAAACCCCTCGCCAACAAACACAGGGCCTAATACCTTGCCAAGCGGGTCGATAACGTGTGAGCATGTCCTGGCGAGCCCGCACAGGGCAGGTCTAAAGCCTGTGGCTCTGTAATACAGGGGGTGGGAGCTCCAGGGGGGCGGGAGGCTTCCCATGCCATAGAAGGAGGTATCGGTAGGGCCACATCAAGACGCTCGAGGCTCAACCGCCATCAACGTGTGGAGCAGGTCTGAGCGTACTTGTAGAGGCTCTGTGTTCCATTGCTCCTTGACTCGGCGTCATCAGCGTTTGTCACTTTGCAATAAATCCACGTCTTCCGCATTGACCCTGACTCAAGCTCGTGCAGAAACGTCGCCACTGCTCGAGCTCGGGGCAGGGGTATGTGGGGTAGAGGCTAGAAAGACTGGAATGCTTCTGGTGATGGCTCGCCTGCCATGCTGGTGATCAGTCTGATCCCGGTTGCGTATTGCAGTTTCAGGCTGGTGGCTTCCCCTATCATGTATCGACACCACGAACTTGCAGATGGTTCAGGTTGGTCAGCAGGTAGGTAGATTCACTCGCGGTTTCGCACCATCATTACAAAGCCTTTTATGACAACACATGCATTTCGGTTGCTCAGAAGTAGACTCTTTCATGCGAAGGTGTCTTGGGGTTGAAATTTACAAAATTATTAAATCGGAAGTCAAACTTATAAGTTGCTTGACTACAGCAATGTGCTGCACATGCGTGCCCTGATTCGGTTGAACCAACGTAGTCTGCTGCTGTGCACCTCAAAGTGACCATCTTCACGTTAGCGCTCAACCGCAGCAAAGCACTCATTCAACAGTGATGCATACGCTGCAACAACATGACAGGGTCAAGCAGCAGCCTCTAGTACACTCAAAATCCTGCCATCGATGTTCCGATCTGTCAACCGTCCGACATAGTCCAGCATCTTTTCCCGGACTCGATTGCTCTTTACCTTGGGATTCTGCAGCAGGAGCTGCAGCTTGTCCGATGGCATCTCCAGCAGCACCTCACATGCTGGCCGCACATGGGCATCCTCCATTGCTTTTGCGATAAACATCACGAAACCAGGCCACAACACGCTCGTTGTGTCGTCATGTATCCGCCTCGATACAAGCGATGGTGCAGTGGTGTTGATGAGATACCTACATACATCAATCACACGTTGCGGCTCTGACAGTCACGCCATACAGCGAATCTCTTCACTGCAATGCCTGCACATGTGGGGTGTAAAGATTGTTTACACTAGTCACTCTGTGGCTGTACACTTCACCATGGAGTGGCCCAAGCTTCCACAGCGTGCACGTAAGTACTGAACACCAAGTGAAGTCGAGCCATGCAAGGATCACCTCAGCGAGATAGCCAAAAGTCAGTTCACGAAAAGCATTTCCCAGCACGACCAGTGCAGTTTTGGCACACGAGCACTGGTATTGCAGACACTGTCCACTCGGGCAAATACCTGCCCGCAACAGGCCATGTATATGAAACGCGATGCTACCAACACTCCATGCCCGACAGAGCCACAGCGGTTCATGCACTCAAGAGCCAACAGCAGCGGGTTGCAGTTGCCCTCACCCAGGTGAAATCATGCCAGCAACACGAGTCGACATGCAGAAGTGAACGCACCGTCTCATATCCGTGTGCACCTCCCAGGACTTGAGGATTGTCCTCATCAGGAGCAGCGGCAGAGGCTCCACTTGAACCAGGCGGCCCAAAACACTCGAAACAACATTGCTAGTGAAGACATCCTTCATCGACACACACTCTGTGACTGCCACCCCAAGCTGCTTCAGCGTCAGCTGCAAACACGTCGTGTCATCAGGAGGCACGCGGGAACGAACGATAGATGGAAACCTGCCAACATCATCATAAAAACGTGCAGCACACCAGCCACGCGGCACATTGCCTGTGCTGGTGCAAAGCAGCACCAGCATGCGGCCCGGTGTCGCTGCAGCCGGAGTGGGGCGGCAGGAGTCAGATGACTAAGACAGCGTCCGCAGTTCTGACACTCGGTGGCTACAGGGCGGGTGGTGCTCCAGAGAGGGGCGGGGGTCGCACCATCTCTTCCTCAGGGGTAACGAGGTGCAGATGCATGAGGAGCGCGTTCGGAGAGAGCGCGGGCGCGTGGGTGCCGTCCCTGGCCGTGACGAGCCGCGCGACCGCGGCGTGGTATTTGCCGGGGGCCTCGGAGCAGAGCCGCACGAGTGCTGTGCTGTGTGACCGCGCCTGCGCTTCTGGGAGGCCCGGCAGCGCGAGCGCGAGGAGCCCAACGTCCGCGTTGCGACCATACTGCGCCATCGCAGCCTCGACCAGCGGTGGCGGCGGCGGCGCACCCTTCATACGGTCCAGGAGGCCCTCCACGAAGGCGCGCACGACGGCGGCCGCGGCAGGGGGGGCCTCCTCGATTAGCGCGAGCACCGCACGCGAGTCGGCAGACGCCACACAGCCGACCTTCTCTGATGCCTTGAGCGTCGCACTCTGCAGTAGTCGTGGTGTCAGTGTAACTAACACACAGGGCCAACCAACTCAGAGAGCTGTGGCAAGCAGATTCTACCTGTCTCCTGCGATGTAAATGCTGTTGGTCTGCCTGCGCGCAGCTTACCTGAGCTTGAAACAAGCGTTGGTCTGTCAAGCGCACAGTGAGTCATCCAGTCGCTGCGGCCGTTTCGTCTGCAGGACGCGACCAACGCACCATCATCGGGAGGGCGATCACTTGTTTCTGAAAGGGCAAATCACCAATATCTAGATACCATGCCCAGTGCGTGAACACTCGTGCTTTGCAGCGTCAACACAGGCTCTATCAAAGGCTCCCCGGGTGTTCTGGTGCACCACCCAGCCCTCCAAACGAACCAGGTGGAGTGCCGCTGCACTGCCGCTCTACCGGCTGCACTCATTCGTTGTTTTCAAAGTTTTTGGCTGCGCTCTATTTATCAGCTGAAGCTGCCCACTCCAAAACGGACGAAGCACTGCGCCATTGGCCTCCACGGCTACTGTCTCTAGGGGCGCACAAGCCAGGCACTGGCGTGGCCAATCCTGCCGCAGCGCAGCGCAGCAGGACGGCAACACTGTGCAGGAGCACACCTTGACGTCTTCATCCTGGCCGTCTTCCGCGAACACCTGCCACAGCCGCTCCACCAGCGGGGGCCGCTTTGTGCACAGCGTGGCCAGCAAACTGCATGCATTGTCCGCTGCCTGCGCCATCGCGGCCTGGTACGACGCGACAGCCTGCGCGTCGCCATCATCCTCCGGCGGCGGAGGCTTCTGGTCCACGAAGTCCGTGATCAGCTTCACCGCCGCGCCCTCCAGCTCGCGCATCTCCTCGCTCAGCAGCACAGGGTACACCTGCGCCACACCCCCCCGACTTCAGCACGCTGCGCAGCCGCCGTTGTCCGTCAGCAGCGCACGAGTTGCACAGGCACGGGCAGCAAAGCCAGCAGGCACACGTGACAGGCGTAGACACCAGAGTCGTCGCGCAGCAGCGATACAGGCTTAGCTGTACGGCAACACACTGTGAAGCGCAGAGATGTCGGGTGACCGGGTAGCCACGTGGGATCGGGACACAGCCACCTCCCCGGAGCAAGCACTATTCTGGAGGCTCTGGGACTGCTGTCACATAAACAGAACGTGGTAGTACGAGCCTCTAAAATGTTGAGGTGCTGACATTGCTCTGTGGCGCTCGTGCCTGTTTTTGCTGGCTTTGTAGAGACCTCTTCACTCATGCACGAGAACATTGCGCCATATACTGTTCTGCTCGTCAGTGTTGAAGCAAAGATACGCGGTGGTGGGGACGATGCGCGGCCGCTTCCCCGGACATGAATCAGACAGGGGCCCCTAGATGGCATGTGCAAGGAGCCGGGCTCGCTGGAGTGGCGTGGCTGGCGCACCTGGTTGGCGAGCATCCGCACGGTGCTAGCCTTCAGGTCGCCGTCCTGCATGCGCAGCAGCTGCTTGATGGATAGCTGCAGCACCACCGGCTTCAATGCGTGCTTGCTCTTGATCAGCTCCCGCATTGTCATCAGGGCCACCTTGCCCCACTCACTGCCCCGCGTGCACAGCCACTCCAGCCGCTTGCGCGCAATCCCCTCTGGTAGCAGCGGCGCCTGGGTGAGCAGCACGGAGATCGGCGGCAGCTTCATGCCGTCCGACGGTGTCCGGTCGCGAGCGCTGGTGTGGTCGCACAGCGTGGAGAGCACGGACTCGAGGCCAGAGAGGTACACGGTCGCCGCCTCCGTACCCGCGCTACGTGTACGCTCGGAAGGTTCTGGAACATTGGGCGGCAGTCGCGTGCACTGCCGGATAAAGAGGTGGTACAGCCATGTCGTCGCCAGGTTGAGCGCCGCGGCCACATCCTCCTTGATGAGGTCTTTAAAGCCACAGAGCAGTTCACGGCCCTCGGGGGTGTGAGCGGCGGGCGCAAGCTTGGAGACCATAGCGATGCGCAGTTCTGGATCCAGGGTTGGGGGCGCTCGGAGGATGCGGCGGATGGTAGACTCTTGGATGAACAAGCGGTCCTCGGCGGATGGTTGCGTCACCCGAAGCTTTGGCGGTGGTCGTGGTGTAGGTGTCACTGGTGGGGGCTTCAGCTCAGGTTTCGGTGTTGCCGCTGGTGGCAAGGTGGTTGGAGCTGCTGGCTCGGGCTTGGCAGGGTCGGGACGTGGTGCTGGTAGGTTCAATGCTTTTGCACACGCAGTTTGCTGAAGTGTGAGCAGGTCAACAGTTGTCATCGAATCTGGAGGACTGCTGGAGGGCAAATTTGCCATCCTGGAGATGACCAGCTCGATCAGGACATCTACATCTATCTTGTGCACGAAGTTTACGACTCCGGGCATGCCTGTCGAGGCGAACAGGTGCATAACATGTTCCGCCGCTTCCGATACGGCGTTTGCATACTGGTGCCGGGGTTGAAAGGAGTCACTGCGTGCACGACTCGCCGGAGGTTCTTCCAGCGCTGGTGCAGCTGCCGCACGCTCTTTTGCGCGCAGAGCTTTCTGCGCCGCCCTGCAATTTCATTGACAACTGATGCTCCACGGGATAATGAAACATTCTGAATGAATTCGCCGCTCTGGGGTGACAAGCGGACAAGTTCCGCACTCCCGCAAGACGGGATGTTGAGAGTGGGGGCGCCACGGCCGTATTGATTAAAGCACGAGCAACGGCAAGTTGAAATGTAGTCTCGCCTGATTATATTGCACATGTTCGGATGTCTTTACATTGTACAAGGCAACAAGGCTCCGATTCAAACGCACGCAAGTACACGAGGGGGTCAAGGAAATCTCGGGCTACGGCAAGTTGCAGATGCAACTCAATGGGCTCCGATCGTCAAATGATGCGTACATTTCCCGCCGTTTTATCGCATCTTGCGCCTGCTGTGACTCCTTCAGAGTATCCAATCCACTGCACAGCCTCTGCTCTTGCTTCCTCAACACAGGGTCTTCTGCTTTCAAAATAAGTAAAAATGCATCAACACATGCCTTCCTGATTGAAGCAACAGATGCCTTGGGTCTCTTCGAGGAATCAAGGGTTTTCAGGTCTACACGCAGGACCGCAGCAGTGTTACCATCTATGATAGATAAAACAAACTGGTGATTGTCTGCAGTCCAGGCAGCATTCACATCGACAACGTGAAGCGCACCTATATCTTTCATACTATCTGCAGCCTGCACAAGGGCAGTGACACAGCTGTCTACAAACAGTGGACGTTTAAGAGCCAGTGTAGCAATGGTTGTCAGAACAACCACTTGTACAGCATCTGGCAGATTCTTCAACTTGCCTGGTCTACCATGCTGTAAGAGCGTTGTTTTACATTTTTCAGTCACTTTCTGTAACTCTGAAATGCCAGGGAAGAGGCTGCTTTTGTACGGTTTAGGTCTTGCCCTACCTGCATGCCTTTGCCACCATTGAGCCAGAGACACAGCATACACGACTCGCACGATAGTATGCATATACTGTTGGACAATTCATCTCTGCTGGCTCGCTCAAAATTTGCTTGAGCTGCTTCAAGCTTAGACAGCGCATTTGCGTGACAGAGGACGAAGGCCTGGCTTTGCTTAGTGCATATTTTCGCGTACCGTGAAGGTAAAATTGATTCAGACTAATGCAAACAAGACCCAAAATCGATTTGAGCACGGAAAAATCGCTGGCAATTTGCATCAATGCCGCAGTCAAGTGAACAGGCATTGATTGGCACCTTTCAAGCCTGGACAGCTTGACGCGCTGGTCATCAGCACTATCTGCTCCATCAACTTGAAGGTCAGGATTTTCACCCCTTGGTTCCTGTGCTGCGTCAATGTAGGGCTGATCACTGTGTCGATGACACCGTTAAGGGCCTGCCAGTGACTCCTGGCCTCGATTTTCTGAGAGTCACGGGAGTACGCCAGAGCATGGAGAGACAAGACCACAAGACGCTTAGTAGCCAAAATTGCGCTCTTCACCACGGAGAGATAACTGTCGTTGAGCATTTGCCGCACACAGCCAGTCGCTGCGATCAGGTACGATAGGTGAGGCACTGCATCGACACAGTCCATCACCACCTCTATCACTCGTTGCTTTTCAATTGTGCCCCCTGATGCCTGGAACTCCAGCAGCAAGGGGAAGAACTCGCTCATTTTCTGTGGCACCTTGTGGATGAGCAGCTCCTTGGCGGTGGTAAGCCTGTTCGCCTGCACACATCAACTAAAACACAATTAATCACGTCTTTCAGTAGATAGCGATTCACAAAAGGTATGGGAAGATGCCCCCTGACCAACAGTTTGCTTATGCGTTGAAGAAAACGCACGCGCTCCACTCCTTCACATTCCGCTGCGGCCTCAAGTTCTCGTATCAATTGTTCCTCTACTTCCATTTTTAATTCCCGCAAAACCTGTCAAAACTTACGTCAGCTCAGCCCGTCTAGCAATCCGTGGGATGGCCATGCGAATTCGCAGCACCTCTGCACTAGAAAACGTTGGCAATAACTTATTGTTGGGCGTGCCGTTTCAGCACACTTTCATCGGGGCTCTTGCTGCGCTCCGCATATTGGGGGATGTATGCTCGTGTCGCATGATCTGGTCGACCTCCAGAACCAAGAATGCGAAACAACAGGCACACTCTCAGCGTAAGTACATGATGACGTTGACTTCTAGGCAAGTCTGTCTGATGGCAAAGCTTCTGTTCTGCATAATGGTCGCAGGGCAGACGTACCCGCAGTAAGTCGAGGTCGAATTGAATGCAGTGCACTGTGTTACACGGAGATCAAAGCAACATCCCGGCACCACCAAGGGGTAACGCACAAGCCAGCACAAGCAAAATAAGCACGTGAAACACAGCAGTCACCGTACCCAGAACCTGTGCACTATGTCATGCTTCAAGCTGCACTGAAGGTTCCCATCTTTTGCACATTGTACAAGGGTAAGCGCAGAAACTCAGGGCTCCAGAAAACGAATTTATGACTTACACAGGATATGAATCCATAGCTTCACACCTCTTCACACCATCGTGGGTACATTTGATGTAAACTCACTACATGCAGACACACTTATGATGTGGAGGCCGGTTGTGAAACCTTGGACTTCCGTGATGGATTCGTACTGGTAACGGCTGGCAGGGCGCTTGAAATTGTGCGGACTTCAGCCTCGGACTTTTAGGCTGCGCCGTTGCAACACGTTGTAGAGTGGCCACTTCTGCTGCTGGTGGAGCAGAACTGCCTGTGCCCGCCTGTTGATTTCTTTTCTTTGCAGAGTGCCCGTCGAGGCATGCCATGATGCAGTGTCAGCGAGGCTCCTTTGATGGTGTTGCCAGGTTCTTGGCGCAGCCTGTATCAAGGGCACCCAGAGGCAATGGCGATAACGTAGGATCGCCTTTGCAGGTCCGAGAGGGTTGGGCTAAGCAAACATTGCTGACAGCACAAAAATTGGCACAGTATCTGCAGTGGAAGGCGTGCAGTCAGTGTGCCTTGGACAGTTCCCCATGTGAAGGCATGGCTGGGGGACAAGAACAGCGTTCATCTTGGCAATCATTTTTTGGGGGCTGACGTGAAATTTTGTTCCCAACCAGTCGCATTTATTGGGAGGTCCGCTAACGTACACTCTGAAACGGGAGAGAGGAGGTGCAGAAATTGAGATACTGTTGCAATTTGTTTACAGCTTGCTGCAACCATTGTTGACGTCGGGCTGCACATTGCTTCAAGAATTGTCCAATTCAAATGGCAGCGTCAGAGACAGGTCACTCATCAAAAGAGTATTGCAATACTGATCATATCCCACGCTCCGGGTCGTCTACCTTCCTCACAGGAATCCCCGCAGCCAGCCTCGATCCAGCTGCATTGGCTCCAATCATCACCGCTTCCATGCTCTGCTCTAGAGAACCCATCATCGGTAGGCATATGCCACTCATGCCAGCGCTGCTCCCAATTGGCAACGCATGCATCGCTAACGATGCGCCATGCATGCCACGGTCAGCCGTGATTTGGGGCGACAGGCCTAGTGCTTGAGCCTGCATGTGCGCCAGCCCTGGAGCGTGCGACACAGCACCCGGCACCATCCCCAGCGGCTCGTGCGAGATTCCCAACGCGTTGCTTGCCACAACAGGTACCGCGGACGACGCGCCTGCAGACACCGAAAACGACGGGCTGTAGAACGCAGCTGGGGCGCCGGAAGCGGCAAAGATTGGGGGGGTGCTGAGGGGGGGCCCTGCGCCACGCGCGACAGTGACCGGGTGGACCATGTGGGAGTTGAGCGGAAGGTGGACAGGGGTGGGGGTAAGCACGTGCGGGAGCAGCAGTGGGCTGGCGGCGTTCAGAGGCACCGCAGGATAGGCATGCTGCGCTGTGAAGGCGTTGCCAGTAAGACACAGCGCAGGCTGGAAGACATGCTGTGGCGCCACAGGGGCTACCGGGGCGATCGGCGCAAAGGGGAAGCTGGACAGGCCATCGCTAAGCGGCGAGGACGGGGGCGGCGGCGCGGCGAGCGAGGCGACAACAGAGCGGACAGCTTTCTTGAGGGCGCGGCAGGGCGCTGATGCGAGGGCGTCGCTCATGTTGAAGGACTCTGGGGACGGCATCCCGGCCTGCTGGTCAACAAAGACCGCAGCAGATGACATGTGTGGGGAGAGCTGCGCGGCGAGGGGGATGTCGGTGCGCAGAGCGCTGCCGAAGCGCGTTCCAGCGCCGAGGCTACCCCAGGTGACGATGTTCGGGTGCGCTGATAGCGGCGCCGCAGCTGCAGGGAGGCCAACGAAGGGGGACGCGCTAAAGGCGAGGGCGGCAGGCTGTGACATTGCGGGCAAGGGGGCCGGGGTCACGTTGGCATCCATCGTGGTGCCGCTGGACTGCGCAAAGGGCTGGGGGCCAAGCGGAACAATGCTATTGTGGGCCGCAGGGAGGAGGCCGGCGAGGATGGCCTGGGCGAGGAGCGGCTGCCATGCGGAGCAGATGGAGTCCGGGGTGTGGCCGTGGAGCATGCCAGGGCGAAGGCAACCTAGGGCGTGTTTCAGCCACAGCATGACGTAGGAGACGCCAGACGTGACGGTGGCGGGGGTGAGGGTGTAGGGGTGGATTGAGGGGGGGGGCTGGAAGTACGCGGCGGCCGGGTGCGGCAGCACGGGCATCTGTGGGAGGGAGAGGAGGGGAGGGGCGGCGACGAGCGGCACGGCTCGCGCGACGACCGCGGTGAGCTGCAGCAGGAGCTGCGTGAGCTTGAGGACGCGGTGGCCCGCGCCTGGCGCGGTCAGCGCGCACGCAAATCCCATCATCATCGTGCCGCCGCCGCGCAGCACGCAGCCGGCCAGCTGCATGCACACCGCTTGTTGAGATTCGGTCGAAGGATGCGCAGGCAACCCCCAGGGGGCTGGGAACGAAGCGTGTGGCTGGGTGCGTTGCGGGGTTTGTACAGAAGTTTGAGAAAGAGAGCCAGGGGCATCGGGCCAACTAGCGGCGCAAATGATTTGCTGGCATGCCCGGCACTGCAGCGCTGCGCTGGGTTGAGCAGTCAGAGGCAGCATGCGGTCTAAGCGTGTAGGAAAGGGCAGGCGGTATGCAGCTGTGGGGGAAAAGCGGGGGCTGCACGACGATGGGATGAGTGTGGATGGGGGACGCACTGGGGACAGGGAGGATGCGGGTAGGCTGGCGGAGGCGGAGAGCATGCTGAGCAGGGCTGACAGCGCTGCCGTGGCGACATGCTTGAGGTTCGCTGAGGCGGCCATGGAGCAGCGAGCGGTGCCTGCCTCGACGAGGGGCACGACGCTCTCCATGGACAGCCACGACGCCGGCGTGAGCGCGCTGCGTGCTACATGTGCGCACAGCACGCTGGATGCAATGGACGCCTCGGGCACCATGTCCGCTTCGCCCGGGCACGGCAGCGCCTGCAGGTGAGCGCTTGTCAGGATTGTACGATGCGTGGATGGGGTGCATGTCGACTGTGAGTTATACACTGCGTCTGCACGTCAGAAGTCTGACGAACAGGGCAGCGCATGATCTACTCTTTCACCCGGCCAACGGGGCGGCGGCATCTGGCGTCACATTCCTGCGATATTGGGACAGCACAGCAGGTGCATATACACGCGGAGGCCGCACAACCTGGCCGACTTGAACCTAAAATTCAACGCTTACACTGGTCGGCGGTAGGCTGCGGACGAGTGCAGACAACGTATGGCCGCATGCGCATGTCAACCGCAACGCAACGCAAGTGCAGCGTCGTGCAAGGCTGTCTGGAGCCGTCTCTGTCCATACCTGCAGCTCCGGCAGGGCCCAGAGCTTCTGTAGTGCAAGCAGGACCCGGTCTGCGGTGGGTGCATGCCCGCCGTCCCGCGGCAAATACCGATCGATCATGACAGCGAGAGTGTTCTGCCAGTCCACGAGGACATCAACCGACGCCCGTTCTGCGATCACGTCAAACACCGTCGCCGCAAGTCCGACTGCCGCAGCCGCGTCCTGCGACACAGCTGCCGCCACGACGCGGCCCCACTCCTTGCGCAGCCGTGACACATGTGCCGGCTGCGCAACGCCCTCTGCGCCCAGCGCCACCACAATCGCTGGCACGGCCTCCACCAACCGCGGCACGAGCGGCAGCGCTGCCGCTCCCACCGGCCCCGCCAGTGTGCCACTTGCCGGCTCATCCTCTCCGCCAGCAGCCCCCTGCCACGTAGGGTCACTCCCCGACGCCTGCAGCAGTGCGGAAGCGCGGCGCACGTGGTGCGTCAGCTCTGAGAAGGCTGTCGTCATAGCAGATTCATGAATGCCCCCCCCGTTTGCAGTCGGCTGTAGGCCACCGCCGTCGCTCTGTACCTCCATCCGGGTCACCCCATCGCGTGGCTTGTGGACCCCTTCAGCACTGAGCGCCTCCGCTGCGGCAGTGGACGTGCGCTTCACATCTGCCGCAACCTGCGCCACAAGCTGCCCTGCGACCCCACACAAGGCCTCACGCTCCGCGTCTACTGCCACGCCCGCTGCGGCGGCAGCGGACTGTGCTGACGCCATGAACACGGCTGAGAGCAGCTCTGTATCGCATGACACTGCCAGAGGCACCTGCTGCAGTAACCCCAGGACATCGTTCACCAGCTGCATCTCGGAAGCCATCCCTTGCAGCGCACGCATGACATGCACGATCGCCGCACTCGCACGCGTTGCGATCCCGGGGAGCCCTTCCATGTCAGCAGGCGGATGCTGCGTGAGCGATGAAGTTGACCGCATGCCACTGGTGTCCATGGAGCTGCTGTGCTCGCGCCCGGCTGGCCCACCGTTCGCGGCCATCTGAACCTCCGCAAACGGACATGGTCGCCCGCCACCCGGCTGCTGCGCCTCCTGCCGCAGGACTAGCTGAGCAGATGCCGCGATCTGCAGCAGCGTCGGCGCAAACGCCTCGCGAGCGGCGCCTTCTAGCCTCGGCACAAACACCGGCACCGCATCAAACATCGCCCCGAGGGCTGCTGAGCGCGTCGCGGCAGGGCCGTTGCAGCTCTGCGCCTGTGCCACGCACTGCTTCACCAGCTCCAGCAGACCCGCAGTCAGCTGCGCCCTGCTTGTCTCACACCTGCCGACGCCGCCGGCCACGCCGTCCGCATCATCTCCATCAGCGCTGGTGCCTCCACCAAACAGCACAGCCACAAGGGCGCTCAGCATGGCAGCCAGGGTCGCATGCCCCACGCCTGCCCTGCCGCTGCTGCCGGAGTGCGCCGAAACAGCTGCAGCGAACGCTGAGGGTCCCACGAGTTGTGCTGCGAGCATGTACACCTCATGCATGAGGTCGGTGCCCTGCGTGTTGTGACCCTCGTCCACGCTTGCCTCCAGTTCAGCCTGCAGCCCACACGGTCAACCTCACACGCTGTTGACGGCACCTGATAACGCCAATGCCCTTCCCCACACAGCACTGCTACCACGCCCTGGACGAACGAGTGCGGCATCTTCCATGCCGCATGCGGCAACTGGGCGGGTGTGGCAAGCATAGCGCTGCGGGCTGGCACCAAGCGCCGGCACACCTACCTGCCGCTCGTCTCCGATGCGGACCACACAAACCACAGGCCTGGTGAAAACAGCAGGTTGCAGCAGCTACCAGGGGCATATGTGCTCACAACGCGCGCATGGTCGGTGGCATCGACATGTACATGCGGTGACATCACTACAGCAAACGAGGTTTCCGTCTGCGTGGAGTCTCCCGGCTGAGCCCACAGGCTGCAGTGGCGCCCTGCCCACACAAGAGCCGTGCTGGCATACACATGCGTTGTAGATCAGCATTGAGCAGCGCTGGCAGCACGGATGCACGATGTAGGTACCTGCAGTGCCTACAAAAACAAGGTGCTACATGACCATGCAAGGTGACTCGTAAATCGGATAGGTGTCTGATGCAACAGTGCACAGTGACGGGCGCCTGGGAAGTACCTGATGAAGTGGCAGCATTCCAACAACGCCCTCCAGGTAGACCTGCAGCATGCCCTGCAGCTGTGCAGAGAGTGCCCCACCGGTGGCATGGCCGCCCCTGGCCACACCCCCCTCATCCTCCACAGCCTTCAGCAACGCCCGGCCGACCATAGCAACAGCGTCCACGACATGCGCAGCAGCAAACTCATGCGCATGAGCCTCCGGCACACCTGTTGCGGTCACCTCCTTGGCCACATGGGACACTGCGAACAGTGCTCCGAGCAGATCCGAGCGGCCCCCCCGCACCACGCTATCTGCGCAGCTCTGGACGTACACCACAAACAGTGCAATGAGTGCCTGCTGCCACTGGCTGCGGCCTGATGCTAAGTCTGGGGGATGTAGTGCGAGAGTGGAGAGGTCGAGAAGATGTGGCTGAAGGTGCGACAGCAGAGGGTCTGGACACCGCTCAAACGCCTCAGCCAGTGTTTCGCAAGCTGCAGACACCATGGGGGCGTCTCCTTCCCTACATGCTGTCAAAGCAAAGTCCAGGATACTCCTGCAGCAAGTCGTGGTGCGGTCAGGTTGTGCCTGAGACGAGCAATATGCACAGCATCTCTAATGCGTGGCGGTATGGTCCACTACCTGGCACGTCAAGTAATCTGCGGGTGTATCTGTGAGCGTTTGACGTCCCGACGTATGGTGCACGCTCGACACCTGTCATACAGTGTGGGCGTCTCCTTACCCCTCGCAGCAACTGCCGGTATGACTGAGAGAGTGTGCAGACAGGTATGTTGGCTGTGGTGAAGGAGCAAGCCGGCAGCGAACAGGTGAACAGGGGCGAGGGGGCGCACTCAAACGAAGCAGATGGCAGAGTGAAGAGTACACCCAGCCGAAACCAGGCAGAGGCACATGCGAGCGATCTCAGCAAAAGGGTTCGCCGTGTGTCCTCCACTGGAGCCTGCTGGTTGCCCTGGTGATTGCCGGGGGGTGCCACGGTGTCTGGCTTGGAGACACATTCTGTTATGAACGGTAATACTGTAGGCGCCATGTTGCCCACAGACCGCCGCGCTTGAAGCCACCATACCACCTTATCAACACCTGCATGATGTGCACGCGTGCAGGTAGGATTTGATAGGGCAGTAAGTACCAGGAAGCAGTGGAGCATTGCCACCGGGACCCACGCGGTTGCATCTGGCCACACACCTGGTGCAGGCTCATACGGAGAACTATCAGATCCAACCTCTTCTCCAAGCAGCTGCAGGACCAGCAACGTCCGATACGGCGGTAGTGCCTGCCTCAACTGCGACATGACATCATCTGAGGATGTGAGGATGATGAGTGCCACTAAGCAGAGGCTGACCTGTATCTCCAGCGCCGACTCGCATGGTCGCTGCAGCACTGACACGATGCATGATCGGACTGGCTGCCAGCTGTCATGGCTTAGCTGCCATGAGTGCCCACGGAGCTTCTCCTTCAGAGTCTGTGCGGCAAATAGCTGGGAGTCCAGGGATCCAGGACGGCTGAGCAGGTTCAACGAAACATTCCATGACAGTAGGCTGCGCTGAAAGCTAGACAGGTAGCTACTGACAGCGGTCCGCTGCTCGTCGTCAGTGGTCACGTCGTGAAGCGCTCGGACCGCTTCGAGGACTTGGGCCTCTGACATGATGCTCGCGAACGCAGAATCGGCAGCTAGACACGAAAGTTCATCAAGATTGACTTCGGGGCCCAGAGCGGTTTACCGCACCACGCTTACCCCCCCGAAACCGATTGGGATCGATGGCCAGGGCCACGGCAACATCATCCGGATCGACTGCGTCCGAGCGGCAACAGGTACCGATCACCATCGCGCATCGTAATCTGATTGTCCACCAGCTGCGGCTACACACTTTAACTTGATCCGTACCACGCGTGCGTTCCGTGATTCAGAATTTGCTGACGGAAGACCGTATGCATGTGTGCACAGCCATGGTGACAGTGTCATCGAGCCATCTTGCACGTGCATCTATGCTCGGATAGTACAATAGCGGTGATGCATAACATGCACAGAAGTTTGCCTGGGGTGGTGTATCGTCGCGACTTGGACCTGTGGTCACGAACTGGCCTATTCCTGCTGGCGCACCCAGGTGGCAGCCTGCACGCTGTTTGTTCTGCATCCTGAGCTTGAAAGTAGAGCAGATTGAACTCATCTGCTATATCTGTGGGGGAAATGTGCTCGCTTGCACAGGTGGTTTATAATCCTGCTGCCCATGGGCGTGCACCAATGCGGCTGCGGATGCCCAGTACACCGCAGGCACGAGTGCAGAAGTGCCTACGGAGCAGGGTTGTGCAGACCGCCGCGTTCGCAGTACGCTCTTCGGCATGTGTACTATACACTGCGGGTGGACTCGTTCATTGCATAGCAAACCAAGACTTCTCCCGTCGACACGGTCGTCTTGGACTGCCTGATCAATCCTGCGCGGAAAGGGAAAGTGCAAGCCAAGCTTTTCATGAATAGAAGCAACACAGACAGACTGAACGAGTGTCTTGTCTGTAGCAATCAGATCCGACTGACCTGGACCGGGTGAAAATCCTCGCTGAGGCCCTGCCATACCTTCAAGCATTTCGCGGCCGCACTGTCGTCGTGAAATATGGAGGAGCGGCTATGAAAGACCCCAAATTAAAACAGGGTGTTATTTATGATCTTGTTCTTTTGGCTTGTGTTGGAGTCAAGCCGGTGCTGGTACATGGTGGTGGTCCAGAGATCAACACATGGCTGGCCAAAGTCGGCATTGAGCCAAACTTCAAGAACGGGCTGCGTGTCACAGGTACTGTCTCGCATCCTGCGCATCTGGTCCAGGCTGACATGCCACATACATGCTTTCTTGAAACACTGAACTGGGGTGTTGAACCTGGAATCCTGTACACCCAACAAACGGTCGACATGCACCCTGCAAAGCTCAGCGGCAGCAACAGCCCCATGTTAATCTCCATGCTCAAGGCGATATGAAAACTTTAGGAGTATTTTTGTTGCTGGCAAGTCTCATCTCACAACACAAACCCGGGCTCACCTCGGCTAATTCACAGACTGGCCACGTGCCAATGGCAGGATGGCTGGGCTGTGACATCGCATACGGTCTCTGCTGCCACATCAACTACCTCTGTGTTGCAAAACACACACATGCACTCATTCAATCGCTCGGAAAGAGAGGGTCTCATCGGCAGAGTCGTGCCACTCTGGAACTCATCTGTGAATGCTAGCCACTGCACTGAGCCTGCTTCCGAAGCTTGTTGCAGATGCTGACACGATGGACATCGTGGAGATGGTGCTGACTGGGCGTGTTAACAAGGGCCTGGTGTCACTCATCCAGATGGCAGGAGGCAGTGCAGTAGGCCTGTGTGGCAAAGACAGCAATCTACTAACAGCCCGGCAGATGGTCGAGGACGACATCGGGTTTGTCGGGGAAGTCACCCGAGTCAACAAAGCACTCCTCGAGAGCCTTGTGGAGGCGGACTTCATCCCTGTCGTGTCCACTGTCGCTGTGGACGCGGAGACTGGTCAAGCATTGAACATCAACGCAGATACCGCAGCCGGAGAGATCGCGGCCTCCTTGAGGGTGCGCTTACGATATGCCTGGATGACCGATCGCGGCGTGAGCAGCTGGTTTGACTTTGTAGTTGGCTTACAACTCCTGAATCTAGTAGAGGTATGTGGACCACCTTGCCGTGTTGGCAGCGATCATGTGCTCCATCTGGGGTGTCTGTGGCGAAACACCCGAGGGAGACCTGTTTTACTCCAAACGGCGTAGCTGTGACTTCATGCGATGGCATGAGGGGCTGATTGTAGATTGCTGTCCTTACCACACAGGCCTACTGCCTCCTGCCATCTGGATGAGTGCCACCAAGCCCTTGTCAACACACCCAGTCAGCACCATCACCACGATTTCCATCGTGTCAGCATCTGCAACAAGCTTCGGAAGCCGGCTCAGTGCAGTGGCTAGCATTCACAGATGAGTTCCAGACATGCTGCCTTGGCTGTGCAGGCGGAAAAGCTGATTCTCATGACAGACGTTCCAGGCGTGCTTCGAGACAAGGATGATGTCAGCACTAAGTATCCTGAGCTGACTGTTCGCCAGACCAAAGAGCTGGTGGCTGAAGGCATCATTGCAGGAGGCATGATCCCAAAGGTTCAGTGCTGCACGAGGTGCATTTCACAAGGGGTCAAGGCGACCCATATCATCGATGGCAGACAGCAGCATTCGCTACTGCTGGAGCTGCTTACGGGGGCTGGAGTGGGGACAATGATTACCGGCTGATCTCTGCAGACCCGACATCTTGTGCGGTGGCTGTTGGCCGTTGGAGCATGAAGGGCGAGAGCGTCCGCACCCTCGTCTTCATCGGCAGTCCTGTCTGAAAATATTTCAGGACTACTCCGGTGACAGACGGAGGTGTTTTGGCCATGGTGTAGGTCCACGTTCATGCTAGCAGAGAGACATGTTTCCCGCGCATGCGACGTCAGGGATGCAGTTTTTCACATAGTTCGTACGCTGTGTCCACGATATGTTGATGTGAAGTGGGGAGGCTGGTGCAGTCTATGAATCACAACAAGCAGCACCAGTACAGTCGCACAAGTAGACTCAATTCCAATAGCCACATGTTGGCCTTGCTGTGTTCTCACTGCTGCATCTGGCACGCATGGGGTTTGGTTCGAGTTTACAGGGGGTTCAACAGTACCAGGTCAAATTATTGCTGGTGGCAGAGTGCAAAATGTTTGAAGGAAGTGAGAGTAGCATTGCCTGATGCATAGTTCCTTTACATGTGTACCGAAGGAGCTTGTATCTGTTGCGCACCTGTGCTGCCCTGGCCAGTAACCAAAAGCGATGTTCGTTCCTGAGATAAAACCATCCTTGTGGCCCTGGATCTCAACAAGGCTACGTCTGCTTCTTTTTGCCTTTTCCACCCATGACGTAAGCTTTGACGAAAAAGTTGGTGAAAAGAGCAAAAAAGACTGAGCATTGTACTACCAACAGCACTGCGGACACTCGTGGCCTGTAGCAATTCTGGATGAGAATCATACTTCCCTGGTACAAGAAAGCTAGGAATTGGATCATTTGTGAAAGAGTGATTAGAGGCTTGATGAATGATAGCCTGACTCCAATGCTTGCACAGAAGTAGTATCCATACATCATGACATGTATACTGCTGTTGAGGAAACAGCAAAACCATGCGTCACCCCCAGGCGCATACTTCATTACTGCCCACCACACTGGGAAGAAGGTTGTGGCGTGGTGGTACACGTGGAGGAAGGATATCTGCCTGCACAAATCCCTCACTCTCTTTGTATGGAAACAGGTTCTGGAAAGCTCTGCTGTGCATCTCCTTGCACCTCACTCACAAACGCAGCACACATGTGCTCGAGCTTAGGATTACACGATGATTCGCAAGTCAGTGACCCTGCTGACAGGCATGCAAGGTGTAGGCAACTGTCAACCTGGCACCGCAGATTCATCTGCAAAAACCATCGGCAACAACTGCACAATCGGGGAGCCGACCTGTTGTTCTTCTTGAGAATCATGATAAAGGTGTCCACAAATTCATATGCCTGCAGCAAGTCGAGCCGGTTATTTGCCATTGGCTGGTAGCCACTGGGCAGACACTCATTCCCATTACAGCATCCACTACCAGTCACAACAGCAGAGCACAGCATTGCTCGAGAACGTTTCAACCCGAGAACGTTCTGCAGCCCATCCAGGTTGCCACATCTTGTCATGCCAACGGCGTTCTTGGCGTATTGTGAGGTCAACACAGTCCTTGTTGTGAACAGTCGCATTCAGCATAGCAGCTCACTTTATGGAGCGGTGCAGCACTTAAAAGTCATCTACATGTACGAGTGCACCTCAGCCGTGCTCACCAAAAGAGTAGACCCATATGAAGCTGAATCGTTATGACGTGTGCGCGCCATTTAGTAACTGTGTTGTAACTGGCATCAATGTAGATTGAAATCGGTTTGGAGAAGAGAGGAGAGGTTGCCACGAGTGCTGCACGCGTGTCGAAACGTTCCGGTGTAGCAGGCCCGTGAAAATGTTCACACAACATGACAGCTTCGCAATCAGATTATTGTTGACTTGCACAGAGTGGCCTGGTAGCTACCAATGAGCATGCCATTAAGGTGTTGTTGTTCACACAGGTCAGGGCAGCTTTCAGTGTCTCGAACCGGGCTAAGCTTTGACTGCTTGGTGCAGCTACAACGACAAATAAGCAACATGACAAGAACTGTATGGAGCACACCTTGGAGATGTAGTGCACGTATAGTACACGTGCCAGCGCCAGCCCGCTCTCGCTGAAGGTGTCCCCTCCATCAGGGGAGTAAGCATCGTTCGGGTTGCAGAAAAGCCTGAAGCCCGCAGCTCCTGCCGGCCTGGGACTGGGCCGGCCAAAGTTGGCAATAGACTGGCGAAGACATTCCACTGCCATGTACAATGACAGCAAGAAAAGGACGAGGTTATGGAGCATTGCAAAGGTCTTCACTTTCATGGGCTCCCGATTCTTCATCATCCAGATGCCTAGAGGGATTCCAAACACATCTGCAAGGGATACTCGCCTGAGATATGTAGACATGCAATACTCGGGCTCAAAGTAAACTATGTGCCCGGATGGCACGGCACCAGGTTGTGCGGCAGCACTGAGGGCTCCCTGAAAGCCTCGTGGCTGGCAGACCCTGCCGCTTGCTGACTGGTAGCAGGTGATAACAGGCTGCAGGGCGGCCCGGCCTTTCACTGGAGCTTTGGTGATGGAGCTCAGAGTGGTATGACCTGATGTCGGACGTGTGATGAGTTCTGAGATGGAAGCGCACAGCAACAGGATATGATCACTGGAGCCTGCCATTCGATCAATGGCCAACCTGCGACCCTGGGATCTGCAGCAACACATAAAATTTGAGGACTGGATCGGACTTGGCACGGGCATAGGCGCTTTCGCACCCAAAGGTCATACAGTGGTGCATTCACAACAACATTCACGGGGTACACAGGAGTTCAGACTTGACTTGTATAATATTTTGGAGGGCAAGTGATAAAAATAAAGTCGTTATAAATGTGCATAGAGACATGCAGCAGGGGATTTGTCTGTAACCGCATGGATGGTTGGCTGTTGGGCGAGGCTCAGGTCAGCGGTGTGCATGCCAGCCGTAGGCGTGAGTGCTCGCCGTACCAGCATATCTCGGACCAAGAAGGAAATCATTCACATAGCTCCGAGCGTCTTCAAGGGAGAGAGGCGCGGGAGAATACATGTTTGGGGGCTCTTCGAGTACGGTCGGCCCAAAAATCGTCTCGCCCTGAGACACTTGAGTAGCCGCGATCAATAGCACGCCAGCGAGCCAGCGTGAACCACAATGACAATAATCACTCTATGCGCGGTAGATCGTCATCGAAATGCAGGACCAAACCCTGCGACAGGACTTGCGGCATACTACTGTTTTGCTACGCAGGAGAGCGACTTGTCACGGCCAACATCAAACACATGCAATGTGAAAAACTGATGCAATTCTGGAGTACACAACGAATTTTCTCGTGCAATTACGTGCACCTGATCGCCCTTGGCCGTTCTACAGACGACGCACCCTTGATCACCAGGCGTACTGTGGCGCTGGTGTTATGCTCCACGCCAGGTGCATGCTCCGTTAAAGTCGAGTATGTTCCACAGGGAAATCTCTGCATGACCAAATTATCCGCATATATACATCAAGTCCGCGTTGCTTTCCTGACTTACTCAATACGTGCTACAGTGCCATATGCGGTTGCAACATTAATGCAGAGCGACAGCCAACAGTTGTGGGTCTGGTGCATCTCCTGCCCGAATATAAAAGTGCAGCAGGTGCGACAGCACCACATATCACATCAACTCAGTCAAGCAATCCTTTAATTCTCCAAAATATTCACCCCAAGTCTTGTTCTGACACCTGTGGCTTTCTCAGTTAGCTTTGACACACAAGCTGGACCAGTACGGCATCTACATGTATCTACTCTTGAGACCATGACGCTGCAGAGACTTCAATGGCAGCAACCCAGCACATCCCTTGTTTCATGAGCCCTTAAACATGGACATGCATGACGGAGCATAGAGAGCAACGTGAGGACAGAAGCCAAAAATTCCACTCGACGGACTTCCGTTCCAGCACCGTGTAAATGCTATGTAGAACTTGGCAATGTGCTGTTGCTAGCCATGCACAATTCTTGAACCATGATGTACAACTGCTGCAATATTGTAGTATACTGAAACCATGATGCTGTGCACCGAAGCATGGACACAAATCAGTGATGAGGAACAAAACCACAACAAAGCCCAGCTCTGGTTAGTCAAGCAAACGCAAACCGGCTTAGTCAAATCGCTGCCATGCTGGAATTCCACCTGTGGTGGCCTGCTCTGAACCCCCAAACACAAACTTCTTCCGTGCTATCTCTGAAAGGGGTGTTGGGTCCCACTTGATCTCTTGCTGGTAATTCTGGTACAGCCGTTGCAAGTAACACGATCCCCCGCTTCTCCCCACCACTACCTGCCTCCGGGATCGTATCAGTGCCACAAGACCCGCGTCGCTGACGCCATCAGCTGCACACACTTGAAACACCGAACGTTCCTGACTGACAGCCTCAGGTTGAGTTGGCGGCTGCTTGTTGCACGCGCTGTCCTTGCCTGCAAGCCAACAAGCAAATGCCTTTGCACAAAGCACTTGCTGCTCCTGCTGACGTCGCTCCCAAATCTCATCTTCAAGCTTGGCAATTTGTTGCTGTTTTGCTGACTCCAATTGACGCCGCTCCAGGTTCCTCAGTCTCCATTTAATGAAGTGTGCATTCGAGATGTGCTCATGCCACCGCATATTTTGCATGTCCTGGAGGTTTCATATCCGTCAGTACAGGTCCTGGGGAACGGACAAAATAACATTCAGTGACACCACGTGATAGAGTGTCCCAGCGATTGCGGTGCCTGGAAGCGTCGAGTTCATGCCTGTTCTGTTACTCTGGGCTTCCAATGCCAGAATCGTGGAAGGCTGACATGCCCAGGAGCAAAGGGTTGTGCATGCAGCGAACGTAGATTCTTCTGTGCTGCTCTGCTCCCTGGCCGCTTGTTTGATAGCAGAGGTGGCACTGGATATGCTTCTGTATGCTGTGCACGATGGGTCTGTGCTGCCAACTCATGCAACGCCTTAGCCAGCCGCTTGTCTGTGGTCGTCCTGTGCATATTCCTTCTTGTTAAGAGGCGCATCCGCAACTCAATTTCTCTTGCGCGGGGCATGTGTGTGTTGGTTGACAGCGGCACCCAAGCTCAGATGACACTCACATGCCATGGTTATCATTGCCAAAGCAGAGCACCTCAGAGCCTCAGACATAAGCCGTGCGGTATCTTGCGTGTTTCCTCTCATAGCGGCTCCTTGAGCGGCGGCCAGAAATGCTGCAGTCTGGCATTCCTCGCTTGCTGAAGAGCAAGCTACTGAGGAACGATCACGAAAGCGTCTTTTGCCAGACCGAGCAAGTTCGTTCACCACGTGATCAATTTTCCAGTCAATGGTTTCAAACGAAAGTCCCCTGCTGTCTCCAGCCAGCCTCGCCGTGCTAAGCAACTCATGACTCACGCGTACGCCTTGGAGCGATCCTGGTTGCCCCTGAGGAAGCTGCTATTGCATCAATACTATCAGGATGGACATGCCACTCGTTGTATTCTTCTCAACGCACACTCGAAGTTACGCAACAGAAGGAATCGAACGCTGACCTTGCACCCATGTGTGTCGGATCGAGCAAAACGCATTGATCACGCACGGAACCTTGGACTGCAACTGTGCCTCAAGCCTTGTAAGTTAAAGGTCCACAACTGTGCCGTAGGCATATTCAAAACAGTCACGGCGCTTTCACTCTGTACCATTCTGGTTGAGGGCGTGTTCGCGGCACAAGCATGGCATGTGTCAGGGGCTGTGCAATCGCATCATTACACATCATGCTGAAACATCATAAAGTTGTCCGGATTTCTGTGTCATGACGATAAGAGCGCTGCGGATCCACGTGCATGACCCCGAAGATTACAGCCGGTATGCACAGGATCAAGCATGACAGCTCGTCATCAACAATGACAGCGTTGAGGCTTTCTGACCCAGTGTTCTGTTCACGCACTCAGCCGAAGCCTTTCCCCTTGGAATCCTTTGCTTCTTTGCGCTTGACACGCTTGCGATGTTTAGCTGTTAATGCCAAACGTTCAGCATCAGACAGTGCCTCAGCTGGTGATGACTGAGCGCTGCCCTCGTTTCCAATCAGGCTTGCAGTGCTGCCCAATGGCGCAGATCCAAGAACTTTTGACGGCTTCCCCATCGGAAGTGTGGCTAAGCCATCCAGCTTGTCACCCTTTTTGGCCAGCCTTGGCACACCACATGCACACCACTGCTGGCATACCCACTTTTCATCCGCTGCGTCTTCTGCAGTGTGCAGTGTCCGGTCATCAGCTTGCCCAGCCCGGAACGCTGGGAAAAAAATCAGCGCTGATCCCTGTACTGGCTGCACTGACACATCCAGCCAGTCAAACTTTGTATGCCCACCTTTTTCGACATCATTCAGATACATCAACACAGTTGCTCGCCTCTGGAACCCATTCTGGCCAGCGAGTTCTTGAGGAAATGCGTCCTCATGGGACCTGAAGAACTGCCCGCTCTGGTAGTTTGCTACCTGCAATCCTTCGAACGTGTACTGCCCAGGCCGTGGCATGACGCCCGGCTCGCCCCAGCCACAGGATGGAAACAGGGTTTTAATTTTATCCTGCACTTGTTTCGCGTACTCCTGCACACGTCTGGTAATTTTCTCTTCGACATGCTTATACTGATGACGGAAAGTGGCCATCAGGTATCCCAACACAGCTATCACGCAAAGGCAGACGGTATGTACAGGCCATGACTCAGGCTCATGACTGGCCGTGACTGATGAGAAAGGTCCCCCTGCTTTCACGGGGACCTACCTTTAGGGCTGGCTGAGACTGCTGCACATCTGTGTCAATGAGCAAGGAACTGGAAGTCCGGGTCTGAGACATCGGCAGGCCCTCATCTGTCAGAATCCCGCCCCCGACTTTAGACCGCTTCAGCAGCTCAGACTCCTCAGTGGAGGCAATGATGCTCTTGCATAGATCCTTGGACAGGAAGTCACCGATGACAAAAACTGGAGGGTCGATGTTCAGCACTTGAATCCTGTCATGGAAATCTTCCCCAATGCGCATGTAATGCACATCTACATGATCAGCATAGGAGCGGTCGTTCACTGTGTTCTGAATTTTGGAAAATGTGATGCCATCAGGGCCTGCTTCTTCCCCTGCCAGAGTGATAACCATATTGCGGGGTCCTTGTTTGCTCATTTTAGCTTTGCGCTCTGCTAAACGCTTCTCTATATGTCCTTTGGACAACTTTCCTCCTTTAAGCACGTTGCTAGGGTCCCATACCACATCCATTTTCGAAATGTCTTCGGCCACGGGCGCATCAGTTGATTTGCACATGACCCGACCGGCAAATTGATTTCCTGCGCATCTGTGATGCCTGTGAGTTTACATTTCAAGACTTGTCTGCTTTCATGCTCAATAAGCTGTGCCGCAGTGGTGTGATCGCATTCAGAACGCTTGTGGCGGTATGCAAAAATCAAACTGGAAAGCTCACCACGGCGTCGCCCAGCCGCACCCAAACGTCTGCACGCCAAGTTGATAGGCTGTGCTGTCTTCATTGTATGCGTTTGAATTCTTCGGATCACTGTAAGCTCCACGGAACCTCGATGTTTGTTCAATTCAGCGCAGCAACTACGTTCGGCGCCGCTGATGCAGTCAGCCGTCGCAAAACGTTTAATGCCTCGAACACAGCTAATGAGGTGAAAAGCGGTTGTTGGCCAAACAATGGCGTGACTTCATCATCCAGGCCTGGCGTCCGCTGGAATTGAATGGGATACCAGATGTGCACAGCTGTGTGCTAAACATTCCCTCCTGCTTGCTCTTGCATCGACAACGGATCATAAGTTGATGGCATTTTTACATTGCCGACAGGCCTACTGCTGCAGCCTTCCCGCAGCCTGCCAGCACGTTCGTACAAAAATCGAGCATCCGACGTGTGCGGAGCGGCTGCGTGTGGCCGCACCCATGGAGACCCAGGCCCACCCCTACCGCTACCGGCGTTGGCCACACTTAGTGGACTCAGGACCATCGAGGGTTGTAAAGGCATATTTATGTGTGCACTCATCATTACGGGAGCTAGGCTACGTCTTCTGAGAGCGTAAGTGAACCTTCCCATAGTACTTCAGCAAGGGTGCTGTTAGGTCACATAGCCTCCATCTCCACCCAGGGAGCGTCCCCACAGCTCTGCCTCATGACTTACGATGACTGCGATCATCGGAATTCGCAAGATTGCCACGGTGAATCACAAGAGCTAACATTCCTGGCTGATCAGGTTTTAAAAGTCAGCACAGCAACCGAGAAAGCGTTGGTTAATGTAACTGAGGCATCTATCGGGAGACTCTTATGTAGTTGAGATAAGAGCCATACCGGCAGCAAGCACCGTTTCACTGCGGATGAACCCATCAACGGAAATTTTGGGCACTGTGGCCAGTCACCACCTGGGCACTAATAATGGTGACCTATGCAAACCTTGTACCTGATGTGAAATCCCCGCATGCGATGCATGCAGCCAATGCTGCTGTACACATTTCCTTGTGGTTGCGCTATCTTCTTGGAGATGATCCCATTTCTGGGAACGAAGAAACTCAGTTTTTGGTATTCTGAGGTCCTGCAAGTTGAACGCTGGCTGCTCTGAAAGACAGGCTGCATCAAGCTCTTCCAGTGATCGTGATCACAAGTTACATGCTCACCTTGCTGTAGATGTATGAGCTGATTCAGAAGGGAGGGCTGATGACACCCCAACACATGTGTGTCGCAGTGTTTCTGCCTGGTTGCTGTTACATTTTGGGCATTGTGAGTGGTCTAGCGGTTGCATTGATTGATGTGTTTATTTACAATGAAGAGAGGCACGGGCACACGCGCATAACGCAACAGCGTACATGTCTCGAATCAGACCAATCTATCATTCGCCCTCCACATCCTCATACATTGTCCACATCAAACTAATCACAAAACAGGTCAACAGATCACTTTTAGAGCTGCTCTTCACTTTCAACGCAGCTTCCTTCTGCTGCAACTTGCAGCGGGCACCACCTCATGGGCATTGTGAGTGGTCTAGTTGTTGGATTGATTGATGTATGTACTTGTGTACTGCATTCAGGGCAGTGGGGGGTTTTGGATGTGACGCCTGTTTGGGTTTATGTGATTGTTTGTGCTTTTACGTCTTGGCGATGCCAGGCTGTTGCGTTGATCTGCGTGTAACACCCATAGATGCGATGGCTGTGCGCACACATGTATTCCACATGTAAACGTGATCACATCTCTTACTCAGACAGATTCAAGACGCGAACGTCACTGCTTATTGCAACTGTCTCGGTATTTCTCTATCATGCGCTTAAGAACAGCCGTAACCATGTACTCGTTGACATCTCACTCATGGCAGTGCATGCATCTTCCATCGATCCACATCATAGTTTCTGCATATAAACTCTCATCTGCTTTGAAGCCACTGAGGCTAAGACTTACTAGATAGCTATCATGTGTCTGGAAGGCCCAACTCACAAGCATGTGTGGCACCAATTTGTGCACTGCGAGTTGGTTCTGCTTCCAGACGTGAGCAGGTGAACAAGAACCCTGTCTCATCACAGTTCTACTCTCAACAATCTATTTGTGTCTTTACGCTGCAAATCCTGCAGATCAGAGCGTACTATCTACAAGGGCAAGTTGCACGCAGCCACTTAGTGGTGACGCTCATTTACTCTTTTGTAACTACTACTTGCCAGCCACCGATCCTGCATCACCTCTATCCCTTACTTGTGGCAGTCCATGAGATCAAGCTTTGGGCCTGCGTCGGCCAGACTGCAGGCGGCCAGCATGTCCCTGAGCTTGATGAGTTTGCAGCTCTTCTACTTCTTGATACGTGAAGAATACTTCGTCTTGCTCCATGGTAGGGTCTGCATCCATGTCAGCATGTATGTCAGCTTTGAGATGGTTCAGCTCGGGCGCATGCCAAGTGTGCATTCAGCGGTCCAAAATCAAGCAACATCGTAATGATGACCTGAGAACTCTCCAGTGTCCAAGATGCCCATGCGTCTGTTCACTTCTTCATTGAGGCGGGTCAGTAGTCATCACACAAGTTTGCTTCAATAAGACTACCAAACCTGACACAGACTTGCACGCAGCAGTCCAGTGTCGAGGAACCAGAATGCACAATAGAGCACGGTCCATGGAACAAATCATGTGGGTGGGGGGATGACAGGGGTAGCAGTATTATCATCCATCATGATGGTGGCGTTGATGGCGTGCAAACTGCTTGGAACGCAAGCTGTAGTGCATGCACAGTTGTGGTGACACTCAATGGCTGCTAAAAGCCTTCTGGGTATACAACCATATTAATGGTAGTAACGGAGTGTTTCAATAGCACCTGAGTTTCCATAAGCCGCCTTGATATGGGCCTGCTGAGCAACGGCCATGTCCCTTTGGGCTCGTAGTGCGTTGCCTGCAAATTCCATTCCCCCTATGGCCCAACTTGACTCGTAGTCGTCCCATTCAGCATGCTGAACAATCTTTTCCTGGAATATAGGTGGTATGAAAGCAGCAATGATAAGATCTTTCAGCTTTATGTCTCGTGTCATCTCACGTATACCGTCCAATATTTCTTCTTTCTCTGCCTGCACAGGTTCCATTATCCAGCTGTACGGGTTATCCATGTGATCCAGACGGCTCCAAGCGCCAGACCTGAAACTCCTTCCGCAGGCCCTCGCGTTCAGACTTCTTAGTTTGATAGCTTGCGTACAGCTTTTTAAGCTTTTTGGTGTACTGCTGTGCTTGCTCTTTCAGGCTACCAACATGTTCTTCAAATTCCATATCCTCTTTGTCCATTTCCTTCATTCTCCGTGCTAGCTCTTCTTGCTGACGCCTGCAGCATGCCATATGCACTAGGTGGATTGGCTAATGCCAACGCGGCTTCTCCAAGCCAATCCATCCTTGCCCACATCCAATTTTAACATTTCCTCACCTCTGCACTTCAAGCTCTGCCTTCGTGGCTTTAGCCAGCTTCTTGAGTTCTGACATTTTCTCCACCATATTCTCACCTCCATGTAATACCCGTTTCTCAAGGCTCTTCAGCTTCTGTTCAATCTGGAGCTTGTTCTCCAATTCTTGCTCCACTGCATGTGCATATTTCTCAATCTGCTCATGTTGCTCTGCGAGCTGCTGCATGGCGGCTTCTTTTTGCTGAGCTGTTGTGCCTGCTTCAGTCATAATGGCCTCCAGCTGATTCCTGCAACACAGCACTTGTAATGTTCTGAACGATGTTGAGACCCCCCCACACAGCCTTCTAGTCCCTGACCGGGAGCTTTCTTTGAAGCAGAGATGGGCGCAACAGAAGCTAGCAACCGTTACCACCGGTCAAACTGTGATAAAATTTCCTTTTCAGCCACCTCGCACGCGTGGGTGCAGTCTCCGTTGCCATGGGAGCAAGCTGTGACGACCATGCGTATTGGCTAGTATGTACCTCGCGTTCTCCTCAGCGCGGGCTTTGACACGTTCAACAGCGCCGGCAGAGCGATCCGCCTGCATTTGCTCCACAATGTCTTCTTGCATTTGGCGGCGCACGGCGGCCACCCTTTCTTCGCGAGCCAGTGCTCCACCCTCCTACAGCAGCGCATATCAACAATTCATACTCCAGAAAGATCTTGCTGACCGCCGCCTGAAATGCATGCAAAATTCCGGGCCACCTGTGAATTGCATGCAAAAATATGTGCAGGCATCCATGTATGAAACTACAAATATCGCTACAGCTTGAATGTGGCTGAACTTCCATTCAAGAAGCTGAAAATAGCACGACCCCAGTTGCAGTTCATCTCGCAACGGACACATACCCCGCCAGGAGCCTGGTCACCTTCAAGCATGGCTCGCAAACGCTCCATTTCTTGTTGCATGTCCCGCAACATAGCATCCTTGGGGTCCTCGTTCTTCGTTGGTTTGTTCTTGATGTTCTTGGCTCGGTTGGCATACCTGAGGGTCGACATCGTCTCATCATGATTCCAGTCTGCAGGTCCAATGTTGGCAACCTGAAGCAACATACTGTGTTTCACCGCTTTCAACTGTGCTCCTGTGATGTGCGCTACACAAGGATGCCATCCTTGGCAATGTAAAGCATCTGGTCCACCATACCATGACTGTCTTCGTGTTGCCACCAAGGGAATCCTGGAGCAGCCGCGTCAGCTTCGAGTCACGATATGGAACATGACGGTCTCCAGCAGCAACAAGAGCCTCAATCACGTTTCCCAATGCAGTGAGACTCAGGTTGATTTTGATTCCTTCATTCAATCGGTTCCCTGATGCCTGAGTCTTACTCTGACGCTCTGAGCCAGCTAAGTCAACCAAATTCAGCTTTCCCACATGAATGCCCTGCTGGCCTTGCGGTCCAGCCTGCTTGCACTCAACGTAGATGGTGAAAATTGAATGCGAACGAGAGGAATCTGCATTCATAGCTGTGGCACCGACATGTCGCTGCTTCTTTCCCATCTTGAGATGCGATTGCATTTCCACAGCGCTTTTGACAACCACCTGTGTACAAACACCACCTGTGAGCCATCATCACAGTGACAGGAGAGATACCAGAAACAGGGCACCGAAAACTCACGAGTGACTTGAAGTGCACATTAACCAACGCTGACCTTTGACCAATGACTGACCCAAATGAAAGGCGGTTCCCTGAGGGCTGCACAATCGTTATCTGACAGGCCAGAATTTCGTCTTGACGCAGCGAGAACAAACCAGGTACCACCATTACCGAATGCATTACGAAAGAAGCAAGATCGCGACATCCTCCACAGCTGCAGTCACAGCAGTCATGTTCATTCTACAATTTACTCTCATACAGAGCCAGGAAAGCCTAATGATAATGATAAGCCAACAAGCCTGAGGAACATGACATGATCTGCATCCATCTCAAGGCATGACTGCCAGCATAGCGATGGACGCCAAACAGAGGATCTGGATGTTGTTAACGCAGAGGATGCACAAATTCTTGCTACTGCCCACACACAGCGGCTACTCATGCCTATCACAAATGGGCTTGATTGACCACACGATCGGAGACACAGTAAGTGCCGTACAAGACATATTGATGCAAAACTGCTGTTGTTATTCTAATGCAAGAATTACGAGAGCCGCACAACCTGACAGAGGGAGAGTACTAGATGCGTATGAAATTATGCAAATGGGAGAGTACCATCCTCCATGTGCCACACCTTTTTCAATCCTTTGACGTAAACGCCCTTATCTGCAGCCTCCTTGAGCTGAAGCTTCTCTGAATCTTTGGACAGCAGATCCCGAATTTCTTCGTTGTATATCTCAAGGTATGAAATGTACACGAGATACTCTCTCTGGTGCTCACTATCATCTTGGATTTGATCAAAAATGAAATCAAAGACATTCAACATGATGCCTCTAAGTTCTGGCTTGGACGGGTCATCAATACCCTCCATGGTGAACGTTTTCCCTACAGGATTAACGAGGAACATCCTTTGCACGCATCACAAAATCTGACAGGGCTCCAGTTCTGTGTACCATAAATCAAAATTTTTAACATTGTACGCATTTACCGGCCCCGAATCACATACATACAGGAGCATCATAGACTGTGGAATTAGTGTGCTACACAAGCTGCGGTTGTGTATGGCACTGAAGAGCCATGGGTTAGCCACATCGACCCGGCTCATGTAGTACGCACTCTGCATCAGTGATGTGACATTTGCCATGCATCTTTTTGTAATCACACCTGTCCCGGTTTGGCCATATGCAAAGATCGTGCCATTGTAGCCTGCCATCACTGAGTCCACGATAGGCTTCGCAGTGATGCTGAACAGCTCCAGTTGCTGAGAGTTCAAATCATAAACCTGGTCGTACGTGAAAGTTTTGGCAGGCTCATCGGTTCCTGCCTTTGGATTGTATACATTTACCTGTCCCTCCCGAACATCCATGCCAACAATGGTTTTCCGCCCATCTGCTTTCTCTTTGGTGTTCAGCGGACGACATCTCACCACAACCTACACAGCAGCTGCTTTGAACCTTTTCATGTTGGTCATGCCGAACCGGCTCACCTCCGACCAGCTCGGGGTAGCTGCAAACGGCTTTTACAGACTCGTCCCACCTTGACACATTCTTTGCTATCCGACGACATCCGACTGCTTCAATGTTTCAAATTACAGTGAAGCAGTTAATGATTTCACTAGCACTGCCTCGGTGTTGGCCACTTCCTGAGTTGGGTATAGGTACCCGTCGACAGTGCAAGTGAGACTTAGTCCGTGGAGGTGACTTGTGCCGTCTGTCGAGGTGACTTGTGAACACCTACGAGCATCAAAGCATGCAGACAACCAGTCGTGTCATTCAGATATTTTGGCCTAGTCAGCTCATACTTAATGTTTATGGTTGGCCAGGCACATGCATAATCGAGATGTACAAGAATGTGACGCACGCGTGTACGCATCACCCAAAGAACTCAAAAAGGAATCATGATCGATGCAACCCATCACGGAAGCTAACACGTTGTCTCGATCCTTGTCCTTTTCCAAACTTGTCTTGGTTGATCGGGTTGCATGTTGTTGTCATGTTAGATTGTCGGACGTAGAAACTGCCATGCATGCTACAGTCCCCTGCGGCACATGCGTCACACATGCAGCATGCCGATCGCAAAAGTCTAACGAGCCGCGCTGCTCCATTTTGGTTCAGCAGGATTGAACCAAAGCCAAGCGGGCTCGTTGGCGTTGTTCATACCTTAGACAGTCAGCGCCGATACATCACTGAACCTATATTCCTTTCAGATATTGGCTACTTTGAACCCGCGTTGCTGAAAAGTAGCAGTAGTGTGCTTTTGTCAACAGTATCAACCTTGCGCAGCGTCTCGCCTTCGTCAGCGCCTGGCTGGGGCGTTCATCCGTGTACACCACACATATCCAGTACGCCGCAATACTCAATGTCTACAGCTCGCAAATAGTTTCCTTTTTTATCATGTATGCGGATGCAATCTGGAGAGGGTCTTGGTGGCATGAACAGGCAAAAGACGTCTAGACAGCTGCAACGCGCTGGGACGAACCGGGCACCAGTGCTCTCCTGCATGCAGGTTGGACGTATTGTATCCATCTCATGCAGAAGTCCCAACGTGTGAAGCTTGGCGTATTCGATTACAAGCGTTGTCCAGTCTGACTATTTGAGCAGTCGACAAATCGAAAGGGCCTCTTGTCAACAGCACAGTCATCGGGTGCCGACCCAGACGCCGTGGGGGGACCACCACAAGACCGAGTTGATATTGCCATTCCTCTCGTACGGCATGCGTTGTCGTGTTGAGTCTGGGCATATGGAACTGGCAGGCCTGCGACATCGTGAAAGGTACGTGTAAACGTAGACTTTCAAATCTAGACATGGGTCAAGCTTGCGCTATACGTTTTCAAATCGAGGGGGTTTTTTTTTTATGCTCTGGAGCAGTGACGTACACGTGCAGGCATGCATCAACATCGGGCGTGCGCCATCAGGATATGGACGCAGTAGATCTCGCCAACTGCTCTGTCCAGGAGCTTTTACAATTACAGAATTGCTGTCACTCATTGTCTCGAGTGATATCTCGTCGAATCGCGCAGATGCCTGGTATCACTCTTTCAGCACCAGCAGATGCAGGCTCGCAAGGGCGGCCAGTTTTGACACGATCCTCTTTAGAAGCACACAGAGACGCCTCGTCACGCTCTGGTGATCGTAGGTTCAGCTGCTCCTTGCCGCAGCACCTTGAGGGCGACCTTGGCCTCTGGCAAGCTGTGCAGCAACCACTGTTTCCCAAGCATGTCAAAACTCGAGGATCCATGGAGGCGATCTCTCGTGAAGACATCCAGGGCCCCTCGTCACCGGGAATGCTGTCTGTAGTTACTGCCCCCAGCGACGGTGGGACCACAAGGGGGCAGCGCTTGTGTGCCCGTAGCTCACTCAGGACACAGGCCCCTCATGTTGACACCGCAAGCCATGTATCAGCAACATCAGCTTCGCATCACGTAAAATGTGCATGCTGTACGCTTGTAGAAGACAAGTCTGAAGATTTCTCAACCCCGGTGTCCAGTGTATGCGGTGATGGCGCCGCTGCAGACAGCACCTTAGCCACACAGAGTGTGGCCATGCGCCACGTGCGCAATGCAGCGGCTCAAGCCAATGGTATTCCATTACACCAACCGGTGACCCCAATACCTGAGTGCAACTCCAGCTTGGAGACAGCTGTGAGTACAGGCTTCAATGCATCCAATGGCACCACGCAGCTGCAATTCGGGCGTCCGTGCGACAGCGCGTTCACATCAAGTTCAGACGCCCCTGTTCCACTGTCATTCCGAAAGTCTGCTACAGAGTGTGCAGTCACAGGTTATGCGCAATATGGTATGCAAGCTCTCATAGATGGCCAAAGCACACAGATGTCTGAATCGTGCAGCAGCGAATCGCCTCGCTCTGCTCGTCGAAGGCCAAGGAAACGCGATTGCGCCACTCCACCGGTGCAGTATGGGTTTTCTGCGTCTCCGCATCACCAATCTGCAATCTATTCTCCAGAGGGTGGATTGCCCTCACTCCAGGCCGTTGCCGATAGTAAAGAGGCAGGTCGCTTAGGCACTGAAAGGGCCCTGCTTGACAAGGATGATGATATTGCAAGGAAGCCCACGCCTGCGGTCGGACAGCGTCCGCCAACTGGCCTGCTAAGTGCATCACTTAGCCAAGCAAATAGTGCAGGTACTTCTCCACATGCACGTGGGCCCAGCCCGGTGGTGAAGCGGTCCTGTGGGCTACCACAATCAACCCCGGCATGGATGTTGCAGACGTGCTCGGCGCCAATGAGTTCATTTGCCCGCATTACTCTGGATACCAATTCTGGCCACCAAGCCCACAGTACTTTTAGTTCAACAAAAGTATCTGGTCCAGATTTATCAGGCCCTACGCCCAGTAGTGCTATTCCTTCAGTGTTGATGGCGGAAATGGCTTGTATGGGGTTTCATCGCCCGTTGCGTGTGGGTAGCAATCAGGATTTTTCACAGTGTAGTACATCTAATTAGGCTGATGCTGTGATGGGGATGGCGCTTTTGTGAGCTTCTATTCTTTGCCAGTTGTCAGGGTTATGGGTTGATCCAGGTTCACAAATTGGACAAGATTTTGGGTAATGTGGGCATGGAGCAGTCAGTGTCAGTCAGGAAGTAGGATGATTAGTAAGTATTAGGCAATAGCAGTGGAAATTACATGCCCCTGGTTTTGGCACGCTTCCTATCTGGACCTATGCTGCCAAATGCGACTGTTCGAGGGATTCTAAATGTGATGCACACATGGTGTTTGTCTGGTGCCACTAGTCTCACTTTGTGTACTACGGCTGGCTCATCAAGCTGTCCTCCCAGGGCAGCCTCGACCCTCTTGATCACATCTGCACAGGTTTTTATGGTGTATGTTTATTGATGAACCATTTCAGCGACGTTGCCATATGCACACCTTCATCTGACTCGCACTTCTGGAAAGAGTAGCAATGCACAAGGGGCAGTTGTCCATCCCAGGTTTTTGCATTAAATGTGCCTGCAAATGCATCACAGAAAGATACAGCTGTCCGGGGTAGGTTCATGACAGCATGGTGCCACACAACACCGTGTTCAGGTCTGCTCCATTGGGCAGGGATGCATTTGACGTCTCCACGACGTTCACACTCAGCCCTCTCAGACTCGATTCGTTCATTCGTCCAACCATCTGCTGCATTGACCATCTTCACAAACTCTCTGCCATCCAAACAGAAGCAATGTACCTTGTCTGCAACCTTGTTAATTCGAGCATTCTCCTGCATCCATACATGCTTTGTGTTGGTTGAATGAGTTGCCTTCCAGACGAGGGTGCCTGTGCATGATTGACAGGTGCAACAGAGCACCTGAAGCCATTTGAAGCTGTCAGGATTAAGGTCATTAGCTAGGACTCGACACTTGGTTTTTGCTGCAGGCACTGCAAATGGGCCAATGCCTGCCATGATGTCAATGACTATCTGCCCAGGCCTGAAGTACTTGTCCACCAACCTGTGGTGTTCATACTCCAACCTTGAATTCCAGAATACTTTGGAAAAGTCTAAGCGAAAGAACATTCCATGCTGGACCACTTCCGTTTCAAAGCTGTCATGACCTGCAGTCGCCAGTGCGCCAGTCAATGTGGCTTCGATACAGACTTGCCGGACGCAGCTTTGAGCAGCGGACAGAGCCCTATGTCACAACATCCCCAACATGCTGTATGGCGGCATGGCTTCGGCAAGAGCTGCAAGGACATGGCATCTTCCATTGTCTTCAGGCTGTGATGTTGCATGCAAGTGGGTACAGCTGAAGTGTACAACACAGCTGCCGAGTTGGCTAAAGGCACACCTGCAATGACTTCCATGTCAAAAACACGGAATTCGTTTTCAATTTCTTTGAGCTTGGTGACCACAGTTTTGATGGCCGGGTTCTTATCGAGGCAAACCTGCCCAATAAGATGCTTAAATGGCAAGTGGCCTGAGCGCAAGTTAAAATGAGCGATGCTTCCAATGGTCTCAAAGGATCCTGGAACTTCTACGTCTTCAGGCAGAATTTGCTACATGCACTCGCTCAGGTGAGTTTCCTGGGGATCATATTCAGCACATACAATCAGAGCTGCGTACATGATCTAAAGAGCTCTGTTCAGCTGCTAGGAATGACATATGGCAGCTAGCGTGTTCGTAACTTCGTTGTACTATGGGCTCGTGACAATGCATACTCTTTCTGACCCTGTCCATCCAGCATTAATGGTGTCGAGTGGGTAGTGGTGCCTGTGCATGCTGGACCACTGCTTACCCTGAGCACATCAGCTGCTGACAGCTGGGAGTATCCAATATGAACCTCATGAGATATCACATTGAACCCATGCTGCTCTATTTGAGACTGTAATGCCTCTGGAAGCCCGTCCAGTGTTCCGGTGCTTAAGCGCTCATCCAACAGCAGAAGCTTGCTGTTTGTGTCCTCCGGATTGTCAATCAAGCACTTGACTTTGGGCACCTTGAATGTGTACCTATGATGAGGGGGAGTTCAAGGTTGCGATAGCTAGCCCGGGTCAGGCGCACACTGGCTTCCACCGTAGACACTGTTAAGTACATGCAACGTCTGCGCACCCTTTCAAGAGATTCATGGCTGCCGAACACTGCTTCTTTGCGACAACAAGGGCAGTCACGTGCTTTGGGACATTGAACTTGTCGCGATCGATCGTGGAAGGCACGTCTGACGACATGGCTGCATTCGCAACACCTCTTTGCCGACACCGAGTCCACACGGCAGGCGCCCGTCCTTTCCAAGCCTGCGCAGCTATACTAAAGCATGTTTTGGAACTATCGTACAAGCGCATGAAATTTTTTATTGCCGATAGCAGAAAGGTCGCAGCGTCACCACGCGGGCGCTGGCCACCTGTGCCCAGCCTTGAGGTCACTTTGGCAGACAGCGCTGCTCGTGAAACTGCGGCGATATTCAGCTAGGCATTGTTGATCTAGCTCAGATTTTTCGTGTTGCATGAATGGCTTCACTGTTCCGCTGTTCACAACTTCGGTTGTTCAGCCCGCATGATGCTCATGCATGTGAAAGAAACCAGCCTATAGGTTGCCGCACTTGCAATGGCTTTTGCTTGCGGCGAACGTTCAGAAGTGTGTTGTGACTGCCAGTCATTACAGAACGGTGGTTCGGCTTGACCCATTTCTTGCAGTCGAGCTGCAGTTCTGAATGGTGACGGGTTGTGCTTGCACACAGATAAAATGGACCAGCTGGCGAGGAAAACGGTTTCATATTTCTATGACGAAGAGTATGCTAATCACTCTCTAGGTGGATCGAATCCCATGCGACCGCATCGTGTTCGGCTGACGAACAGGCTCCTGGAGGGCTACAACCTAACGCAGCGCATGCGGGTGCACCGTCCGAGAGCATTAGACTACGAGCATTTGAACTACTTCCATGCGGACGGTGCGTGCTTACAACCCATGTCAATGAGGCAACTGGTGATTTGCGGAGTGTGCATCTCGAAAATTTTCGCGCTCGTGTTCAATCCAAATACATGTGGGCCGAAAGCCTTGTCATGGGCAACCCCGTCTTTGATGCTATACGGTGAATGATCACTCACGGAAATACGGCCGACTTGTGTTTATACAACATATTCGAGTGCCTCGCAAGCAGCAGTGTTAAGCATCTCAGTCACGCACGTACTATCTCCACCCAGATTCTTGGCATACAGCCCAGCCACGACGTTAAGTATAGCCCACGGCATGTGTGCAATCTAGACGCTGTCGTGAGTGCTGTACAATGCGTTGGTGGAGGCCATGCACACCACCACAAGCATGGTCGGCAACGCATAGGCATCACAGAAGCGAGAATCAACAGGAAACTGGCTTTGAACTCTTTTGAGGGCATTTGGCCATGCATGGGTGATTGGCATCGTGTGGCTGCAGAATACTTGACCTTCCTGAGCAAGGTGACCCCTGGGAACCAACGCGAGTACAAGGATCAGGTCACGAGGTTCAACCTTGGTGTAGCTGGAGAAGCCGACTGTCCCGTGTTTGATGGCATGTTCGAGTACTGTCAGGTGTGCAGGCCACTGTCACTGCAAGTTCTGAGCCCGCTGCAGGTTGTGATGTGACACATGACTGCCATGATTCTGTATGCAGCTTTACGCTGGCGGATCTCGTGATGGTGCACTGCACCTGATGGAAGGGCAAGCAGACATTGCCTTTAACTGGGCAGGAGGCATGCATCATGCCAAGCGCGCCGAGGCGTCAGGATTCTGTTATGTGAATGACATTGTGCTGGCCATTCTTGAGCTGCTGAAAAAATATCAGCGTGTACTGTACGTCGACATTGACATCCATCATGGTGATGGCGTCGAGGAAGCTTTCTACCTCACAGATCGAGTCATGACGGTATATTCCCTACGCTTTTGTTCCCCGCCACCATGCGATGTTCATACGTCATCACCTCAAGCAGCATCTCTTGCACACTTTCCGATTGGTTCGTCTGCCGAGTGAACGTAGGGACTCGTCACATGCCACATGCCAACATCCTCGAATGCAGTGATAAAACTGTTCCCCTGGCAAGTGTGCACTGAAAGTGATCCGTGTCCATGCTGCATCATGCCACACAGACTGGACATTCACAGACAGAGCCTCAGGCGGGCATGATGTGATGTGCTGTGCACGCCACAACTCCCAAACAGGGTGCCTTCTGGAGCCTCCTTGTCACATTTCCATCTGTAAATCACGTCCCGCTGCTGCTCTCCTGGCAACATCGGCCAGCTGAGCAGCACACGCATGGCATGGCTCGGTTGTGCATGCTGCAGTCCCCATCAGTCTGTCGCCGTGGTGTCTTGTCATCTGCATCAACCTATCTGCTGGTAGGCATCTGTAAGCTGCTCTTCAGCACAGCCTTCTCAAAGATGGGACCAGAAATCATCCCAGAACACACTGTGTGTAGGTGTCCTTCCACAAGTACGGAGACAATTTCTTTCCCGGTACCGGTGCGCAGGGAGATGTCGGCCACGCCGGGGGGCAAGGCTACTCTGTGAACGTTCCTCTAAAGGAAGGGATGGACGACGAGAGCTACAAATTCATGTATGAACCGATCATGAAGAAGGTCATGGCGGTGCGGCCTGCCCTTTGCATGCATCTGCAGGCATGCCTGCTACTACCCGCGTATTGCCATGAATGGTACGGTTGATCCAGGTGTTCTTGTCGATTTATGCCACCAGCATTTCCTCCCACGCACTGAGCCAGTCGCACATCCAGGCAGCTATATGGTGACACCATGTGGCGTCTCGAACCCATGACACCATGCCGCGCCGCAATGCGTGTATCATGCAGGATTCCCAGATGCACCTGTGGGGTTCATGAACGCACTCACCAGAGTCCCGTCGCTCCCGCCTAAGCAGATAGCATACTGCGTGCACGCACTCACTGCTCTACCCTGCTCATGCCCCCCCCCCCGGCATGGGCCAGCATTCCAAGGCCACGAGCCTGCCAAACCAGCGTTGCGCCCTTGATGCAGTGCACAGGAAACCCTTTCCAGCCTTGAGCGCTTCCTCAGCGCTCTTCCCCAGCACAACATCAGCAGCACCCAATGCTGCCGGCATTGAAGTGATCACAACAGTCAAGTCACAGTACCACCCCAGCTGCAGCGCCGCTGGGCTTACACCACGTTTATGAAGAACATTTGAACGCTTCGGCCTTGCAAATTACATGATTGAATCGTGAGCCAGTGGAGGCCTGGTGCAGGTCTTCCAGCCGGAGGCGATCGTCGTGTGCGCGGGTGCGGACAGCCTCTCCGGGGACCGCCTCGGGTGCTTCAACCTGTCCCTCGAGGGCCACTCCAACTGCCTGGAGTTCCTCGCGTCGCAGCACGTGCCCCTGCTCGTGCTCGGCGGCGGCGGATACACCATGCGCAACGTCTCCCGGTGCTGGACGTTTGAGACTGCCCGCCTCCAGGGCGTCGACCTCCCCGACGAGTGCGCCGCCTCCCGTGTGTGCAACCATGCGCACCTGTACAGTAGCCTGCTGCACAAGCAGTTCATCGTTCGGCTGGTACAACAGAATGTGTGGAGGCGAAAATCGTTTTCATGGATTTTCCCGCTCAAATTTGACATGCCGGTGCTGCGTTGTGGCCGGATGGTTCCGGCAGGTGGGCCACAGCAGCTGCATACGCTGCTGCAGGTGCCAGCCGTGCGGCGGCAACCCCACTCACGTGCAGTGCTGCTTTCAACTGTGTGCTTCGGGCACGTGCCCGCGGCGGCTTGTGGCATGCAGCGGGCATGGCAAGTCGTTTGCATGGCTGGGCACACGGCGCCATGGCCCAGTGATGACAGGCCCCGCTTGTTCTGGTGTGAGCGTGCTGTCACTGAGTCTGCCGTTGCGCTGTGTCCAATCGGCAGTCCACGGGGATGCCGCGAATGCATGTGATGGGTGCGTGGTTGTGTGTGTACTGGTCTGCAGTGCATGTGGCCGTGCTGCAGGATCCCGGAGGCGACGATGGACCACCACGCGTTCTACAAAGACACCGGCCGCCTGCGCATCGACGTGTCAAACATGATGAACATGAACTCGAACGATTCACTGGTGAAGCTCCGCGACGGGATCCTGCAGATCTTGAGCAAGATGCAGCCACCTTCCGGGGTGGCGATCGCCGAGCAGCCGGCGGCGGCAAAGCTGGATGACAGCCCAGAGCCCGACCCCGATGCGCGGGGGGGCGGGCCCCTGCAGGATGAGATGCGTGTGCACCGGAGCGATGGCTATGACTCAGATGAGGAGACGACAGATCGCGTGAGTGAGAAGGAGCCCCCCGCGGCGTTAGTGCGTGCTGGGGAGGTGGGGGCGGGAAACGCGGGCGGTTCAGTTCCGATGGAGGGTGTTGTGAAGGCGGAGGTGGATACGAAGCCGGCGGTTGCGGGGTGGGCTGTGCAGGCGCCCGTGGCCGTCGCAGGCGTGTGTGCGGAGGCGGTGCCTGCGGTGGCGGCGGTGCCTGGGGCTGGGGTTGCTGCTGCGCCGGACCGGGCTGCGGGCGGTGCTGCGCTGGCTGATGCTACCGCGGCCCAGGGTGTAGCTGGGGGGACCATGCCGGCTCCAGCTCCAGCTGCGCCGATGGTGGGCGTTGTTGCGCCCATGCCGATGCAGGATCAAGCGAAACCTTTCGCAGGGCCCGCGGCTGTGCACAGCGTGCCAGTTGGGCAAGCGCCAGTTCCCGAGGGCACACCAGCGGGTGCAGGAGGAGGGGCCACCCCAGACGTACGCCCGCGGCCAAATGCGTGAAAGGAAACTGCTTAGCTTATTTCGTCTGGCCCGCGGGAATCTGGGTAGTGATTGATCGAGAAGCGGCGCTCCGCGGCTCGGACAGCGAGGCGCACAGTCGCGCGTGGCGCCAAAACTTGCGGTCAGAACGGCATGTCGTTCAGGTGACGTGTGTATGCCGATGTGTGCTGTTCCGTCAATGGACGTGAAAAGAAGATTGTTGATTGCCCGTCACAATCTCTGTGATATCATGTAATATCGCCGAATTCCCTTTCTGAAAGACGCCTGCGTTTCAGTGTTGGAAAGCACCTGCACGTACTGAAGGCGAGTTCGTCGACGATACCCTGTCATAGGGCAATCAGCATGACCCCAACTACCATGAATAGGCTTCAGTCCAGGCTGGGCTCCTTTCGTGCGACGCCTCGGGGCTCACTGGCTCCTGTCATGTCGTCGCCACGCCCTGCGCTGATGCACCATCCATTGGACCGAAGAACAGGCACCTGCTCAGCCAAGGCAGATGCCGATGAAGCTCCTCTTGTCACCCTTGACAGTGTTGTGCCTGCGTTAAGCTATGCGGCTATGATCGGATACGTGGTCATGTTTGCGCCAAATCAGACACCAATGCGAGACCAGTGAGCTTCGAGGGACTATGCGTTGTACCCATTTCCCCCATCATGGATGATAATGTCTATGGGAGTCGAATTTCGCAAACTAGCTCACTTGACTTGCGCAATTTCAGGTATTTCATTGAGAAGCTCATTGGAATGGGAGTCAACGATGGCGTGCCTCTGAACCCAGTCCTCGTGTCCGTATTTTTCCTGATGGGAAATTATCCGATAATCCTGGCATCTCTAGGAATTCCTTCGCTACGATCCGCGAATAAGGTGCACAGCTTCCCTGTGCTGCTTTTGCTAGAAATCGCTGGTGTGCTGTGCGAGAAAGTATCAGCGGCCATGAATCTGCACAGTTCAAAGCAGCCTATCCCCTTACTTTCACTTGTGGTAAACTGCAGGTTCCGTTGTGGCCATTTATGTCTGCTTCAGTTGTTGCTGGTGTTTTTGGACTATTCCCGTACCTGATATTCTGGCAGCCCACAAGCAAGGCTGGCGTACCTGATGAAAGAGACATGACGACCGGCGTCGGAAAGTTTGGGCTCAAGGCAACCGAGTCACGGTGGCTGCCACTTGTCACCCTAATCACAACTATGGCATTGCTCTATAAAGCTGTCTATGCTGGAGTCCCCGCTTGGAATGCATACTTCAAGCTTTTTGATGAGAGCCAGTTCGTGCATGTCACAAGCTTGGACTTTTGTGCCTTGACAGCTTTGACTCCGTTCTTCATGTACAGTGATGCTGAGAAACGGGGATGGGGGGCTCGAGATATCGGTGTGCCCATTCTGTCTTTGATACCGCTTGTGGGTCCACTGTTGTACCTGATCATCCGTCCCAAGGCAACCGTGCCGGGCAATGAAGCTGATCAAGACTGACACCGTTCTCATATGTTGTAAACTGTCTAACTATGCAGCTGGATATGCCCTGCACAGCCTGTCCATGAACACAGGGCATGTAGCCTGCTGGGAGAAATCCTGTCTGCCAAAGATACACGATGTGTACCACTTTACACTCTCAGGTTACACATTATTTCTTAAAACAAGTAGTTTGAACCCATGTGGTCGGAATGCACATCGTGACATGGATTCCCGAATCTAGCACCCAGCATGTGCTATCAGGTCGTACCCGGTAGAATTGCAGGACCTTGCCAGAAAAGCCAGATATTACACACGCAAAGGAAAATGATGGTTTGGTGAAACATTTGGCTAAAAAAATATACATTTCCACTGCATGCACTGCAATGTTGCGCACCGCCTTGAATTCATGTCGCTTTGGTCGCACTGCCTCTGCACTCACCCTTGCCATAGCAGCCGCTCACGTCGGCCTCATGCAACCAGCCTCCTTCACAGTGACTCCAACGGCAGGTCCCGCATGTCTGGGTACTGACCCCCGGTCGGAGCCCGATTTGCACGGTCCTCTCGCTGCCGCCCCGGCACGTACACCCCCCTCTGACTTGCCGGCGTGTCGCCGGTGCCACCAGCTGACCCCGCACCCGCGCCCGCCCCTTCCCCCGGCACAAACACCTGCCGGCCAGTCGCACTCATCGCGCTGCCTACACTGTCAAGCATGATGTCAGGCGGAGGCATGAACGTCGGCGGCTTAGGCTTGGCCTCCGGTGCCCCGTCGCCGTCTTGCTCCTCGATCGCACCCAACCCCATCCGCTGCACGATCGCCCCCCCCCCGAGCAGCTTTGGCAGCGGCCACCAGCCGCCAACGCCGCCATCTGCCGGCAGCGCCGGGCCCTCCTGGAGGTCCTGCGGTCGGAAACTACACGTGTTTGCGACGGCCGGGGGCGGCTGCACGGTGTGCAGCGACTGCAGCGCGTGCGTCACCTCGGCCGCCGGCTCGACCTGCTGGTACATCTGCGTCTTGCCCACCAGCTTGCGCGCCTCACCCGGAATCCTCTGCCGCAGTGCTGGGTTGTGGTAGAAAAAGTACGGCTTTACGTGCTCCGTGAAGATGCGGGGGTCCAGCGACACACAGTCCGGGAGGTACGTGTCGTAGTTGAAGCGGATGCCGTCCGGCTGATCCGACACGACGCTCATCGTGCACGTCTGCTGTTTGGTGTGCGTCCACGTCGGCTGCCGCTGCCCCGGCTCCTTCGCCCACATCAGCAACCTGCAAGCCAGCGAGGCGCACCTCTCCCCTCACACTCCTCTAACCACGATTGAAATGACCCTGCGAAGAGAAGTACACAGGAGCTGGGCCTACGCAACGAGTGCTCAAGCACCAGCGCGCATGTTGACATGCACGCATGCCTGGCCGGTCAGACAAATGGACGGTCAGACACATAGAACCCTGGGCTCGATCCATTTTGAATAAGATGAACAAACAAATCAACATGCGACGATACAAAGCAATCCCCCTTGCTCAAGTTTGCCAAACGTGCATTGCCGCTGCGGTGCTCCCTCACGTGACATCGTGAACAAAGGCGTGCACCGCGAATCGACCGCAGGCTTGGGAGGAGCACAGCAGAGGTGAGGGTGTCTGCGGCACCGGGGCAGTGGGCAGAGCCAACCGCCAGGCTCAGAAGCACACCCCGGGCGGCCGCCCTCGACCCAGTGCTTGAAGTGGAGGCGGCGCGCGGTGTCGAGCGCGGGCACGATTGCAAAAAACACCCAGACGGCCACCCCGACCATGGCCGGCATGATGACCTTGATCTTTCCCTCGTGGAACAGCACCCACACGACGATGATCTGCACGAGCGGCAGGAGCCGCACAACATAGTTCACAGCGGCCAGCGCCTCAACCTGCAGCCGCACAGCAGCGATGAGAGGGGCCACCTGGCTGTTGCCGGGGCTACAAGCGCGGTGCCGTAGAGATCGCGGCATGCACTAATCCACGGAGCAGCAGGCGACCGCGGTCATCGCGAGACACCCACACGGGCAGCCGCCGGATCACGCCAACCGGCTGCGTGCTGATGATGGCGCCCGGTGACGCCCAAGCTGCTACGGAGGGCAGCGCGGCAGCTACGGAACGCGTGACGACGTGTGCCATACATCGACATCGCCGCAGAGGATGCAGGGCAAACGAGCATTATGGGGTACTGAGGCAGGGCCGATCACAGGAGTGGTTCCGATGTCGACAATGCTGTCCGGATGGTGGGCACCAGGCGCAGCTGGGCCTTGCAGGGAAGAGGTGCCCAGCTGAGGCGAGGCGCTGTGGTGATCCAAGGGCTCTTCTAGGGAGCAAGCTCGTTTCGGCACACTCGCTGTGCCGCGTAACAACTCAATGATGATCTAAAGCGTAGCCCACAGTGCCCAAACAGTTCCTCATAGAGCGAGCTGCTTTGTGGATCGCGCATTACAAGTGGCATGAGCGCGGCCGGCCGTCATGGAGCGCACCTGGAACGAGCGAGGCTTGGACGAGTGACGCAGCGCGATGTACTGGTCCACGGCGTACTGTGTCACCAGGGCGACGACGCCGATGAGGGGCGAAATGGGGAGCACCGGGGTGTAGAGGATGGAGAGGCCGAGCGTGGAGATGGCGCCCGGCAGGCGCTGCTTCAGGCGGAACGCTGGGGGGTGCAGGAAGTTGCAGGCAAACACCTTGGAGCAGGCCATGCGGGAGAGGAAGTGGTAGTTGACCATGTCGTCAAAGCGGAAGAGGGCCATGAGGTTCGGGAAGACGACGTTGGAGAGCTGCACCAGCAGCGCGATGTCTACGAGACCCCGCGCCCCAAACCTGCACGGCTGCGTTACTTCAACGGTCTTCTCACGGACCGTATACCTGCCCGGCAGGGATGCCGCTGTGGCGGTTGCTGCTGTTGCTCCTGTTTCTGTGCCGACCACAGATAGAGCACGGGCGAGAGGTACGAGCTTCGCCCGGCGGGGTTGTGGGGATGAGGGCGCGTGGAGGCGTGGATGGACTGTGAGCTGAAAGGAGTGAAGTGCATCATGCACCACTCGTGATCACGGGTGCTCTGCAGCTGCCGGGGGCAAAGGTACTCCCAGAGACCGTGGCAGTCGGCAGTGTGGCCAACGGCCAAGGTGTGGAGGCAGGGAAGCGCACCAGAGGCGCACGCCGCGGCCCTCGTCATCGCCGCTGACCGCAATCGCAACCGTCGGCACGACGAAGCCATTGACGAGGTTAAATACGGTGAGCTTGATGACCATGCTGCCGGTGTGCTGCGTGGAGGTGAGGTAGAGCTCGACGTCAGAGGTGATGCGGCAGAGGATCGCGCCGAGGCCAGAGAACACCACCGTCGCGATCGCCTTGGCGATCGTGAACTTCCACACCGAAATCGATTCCGTGATTCTCTGCACCGCAGCCCCATGCCGTGTCGCTCGAGCCACACCCTATGCCGCCGGCGGTAGTCGCGGCCCACCCGCCACCCGCCATCTGAACGGCCAGCCGCAGCTGCAACGAGCATGGACAAACGCACAGGTGTGACACATACCGGGTGTGTAGACAGGGAGGGCGGGGGGGGGGGGCACACCGCTGGTGTGATGCCGCCCGGCTCAACAGGGCCGTCTTCCCTGTCGTCGCCGGTCCTGCCTCTCTGATTGTTGTCGTCCTCGGCCTGGGCTCGCACGGCCAGCTCGATCTGCACTGCAAGCGCAATGCACAGCAGCAGCACGTACAGCGTCCACGCGATGATGCGGCGTGCGACGATACGCCAGCCACCGTACAGGGTGCTCTCCCACCAGATCTGCACCACACGCCTGATCAGCGTCGCACATTACGGCGCACCAGCGCTGGGGACCGGGCCTCGCTCTGCGCTGCGCGCACAGCGGTCGGCTAGTGTTGACACATCTCAGCCGAGACAAACACAATAGGCCTGGGAAATCGCAGCTTAAGATGATATGAGAGGGAAACGTGTGGCCGGAAACACATACGGGGGGGGGGGCGTACATCAGACGGCTCAGGGGCACGACGCACAGACACGTGGCGGCGGACGGTCTGCACGCGGTTCCCCTGCGTCATGGTGAGCGAGATCTTGGGCGTGCGAGCAAAGATGCCGCGCGTTGCGATGTTGAACGCGCGGCCCCAGCCGGGCGGGAACAGCATGCTGCCGACGCGGTTGCGCCAGTTGTGCTCGTGCAGCATGTTGGCGACGCTGGCGACGCTGTCAAAGATGATGACCGCGTTGCCCGTGCTCATGTTCGGCTGCCGGCTTCTCTGCAGCACCATCAGCTGCCGCGCCTCGTCACTGTCTTCCAGCTGCTTCGTCTTCTTCGCTACGGTGAGGTGCAGGCACAGCACGCGCTTATACATGAAGAGCAACAGCCGAGAGAACCGAGAGTCGAAGCGGCCGGGCAGCTGGATTGGGGCCGTCCCCGGCAGCGTCGGCGGCGCCTGCTGCTCCACCTCGATGCGCTCGAGCTCCGCGTGCAGCTCCCGCTGCTCTTGCAGCTGCACCACGAATGTCAGGGATGATTTCCGGGGCGCGTCAGTCATATGTACAACATGGGCTTGTGGTACAACTGCAACCAAAACACGCCCGGCCGCCACGTCCGCAGCACCAGCCATGTCATGATCCAAACTGCATCTGCCAGGTGATCTCTGCCTCATCGCGGTCACAGCAATCTGCACTCTTCGCGGGAGCAACCGGGGATGTCGGCATATGCACCCTGAGAGGCTCTTGACGCTGTGCCCGGACACAGCGAGGGGTGACGGGTGCACAGCGCCACGGCCAATGTCGTGCCAGTAATGCAGATGAGAGGCACCTGGAGGCTGGGCATGAGGAAGCGGCCGAGGTTGCGGACGTGGAACGCGGCGACGACGTCGCCGTAGCGGCGGCCAAACTCCTTCAGGCAGTCGTCATCGCAGTCCACGCCGCCGACGTTGGACAGCAGCACAGCGTACTGCGAGACGTTTATGTTCTTCACGTTGACGGCCTCCGAGATGCGGTACTGCAGGTGCTGCAGCACGAGCATCCACGAGCAGAAGATCGCCGTGAGCACGACGCACCACAGCCACAGAAACGCCGCCGGGATCTGCTCGTCGTCCGAATCAACCGGCTGCAGCGTGCAGCAGGCCTGATCTGCAAGGCGGCGCGGCCATCAGCGGGACGCCGCCATGGCGGCGTGGACACACCAGGCCTGCCCAGGGTTCCGGTGGACGCAGCGACAGAGTTCCGCTCAGTGACGGGATTGTGGCCAAGTCAACGCTGCCGATGTCCGGGATTGATGTTCGAGGCTTTGCATGAACAGCTGATCGGAGGCGATGACGGCAGTGGTTCACGTTCAGGGTGGTGCGGCGCGGAGACGGCTGAGGGGGTGCGCTGCACAGGAGGGAGTGTGGCTGAGCAGTTGGACGCGTGTTGGGATGAGGTAACTCGGGTGGATGGATAGGCCGTCACGGCGGCAACACTGCGTGGGACATGTCAGGATAGTTTTGTCTACACCGACTTTGAGTGTGTTTTGCTACATTAATCAGGATCCGCAGATGGGCTCCACGCAAAGCAACACTCGCAGCTGATGGATACGGTGCGTAATCGTCGGTGATGCTCATGCATGCAAACACTACTGCACTCGCGTGCTCAAACCGCTTGCTGGAGCGGCAGAGCGTGGCGGTGTCGCGGCGTCAGCGCTGCCTGCACCTGGGGCTGACGGAGCGTCGTCGATGGTGGCTCCTGTGTGCCAGTCACCTGTGACATGCCCTCCCCAATGACGGGAACACGAACGTCGCTGTACATCTGCCAGTGTTCGGCCGTGCCTGCACACGTACGAGGGCAGGAAGACGTGGGGGTGGCGCACCGTCATCGAAGAAGCAGGGAGGGTAGCAGCGAGACTCAGCTCCGCGCAGCCGGCTGACTTGCCGGTCTACATAGCACCTGCTGGAGCAGTCATATCTCGAGGCTATGCCCTCATCGTTGCAGAAATTGCCTGGTGACATCTTGATTGCGAATGTCGTCACCTGCAGCCAGGTGTCTGCGTCCACGAAAGCTTGCAGGCTCGATGTGTTGGCGGCAGTCGAATCGGTCGTGGACGCTGGTGTGTCAGTGGGATGCAGCGTTCTACCCCGCAGCGGACGTCACACCCTGAAGCTTTGGCCACATGCGTTCGACGTTGTTTGTGTGGAAGTGGTGTCGAGAAGAGCGGGCCCGTAACAGGTGTCTCATGTGCCTGACACTCCGCCACTCCCTCCCAAAGGCATAACCCGGGCGCTCATACCCGCTCTTGTCTATAATGAGGTCCCCCCTAGGGGGATGGTTGAAGGGCGGTCGGGTACTACAACGGCTGAGTGTCCGGTGATGTACTGACGCTGAGATACTGAAGGAGGTGGGTACACTTGTGGGGGAGGTCAGGCGCACCTCCGAAGGCTTCTCGCAGATCTGTTCCGCACGAACATGCCTTCCGTTTTCGTCTTCGAAGAAAATGGCGTAATCCTGCTTCACCTCGTTGGCTGCAATGCAGGCAAACAGAGGCCACAATGACAGACATGTCAGCAGAAGCAGGAGAATGATGAACAGCCCCACTGAACCAAAGTGCAGGGCCAAGAGCGATGACTCTTTCTGCAGGTGCCATGGGAACGTGGTCCATAGCCCAAACAGCTTCGGCTGACCTTGCCTGTCTGTTCCGGCGTTGACAAGGGCTGCGTGCCTCCCCAATAACGCATCCTGTCTGCATGAGCATAGAATCATCGCGGGCGTGCATAGACAGTGGCGCTATGAGATGGATCAATTGTGTGCTGGCTCACTGACTTCCTGCTCACAGACCGAACACAATCGCGCACAAAAACACGTGAGTGCAAGCATGTACATCATCACCTCACTGATGTCACGACAAACGCCGATGTTCACACCAACAAGGCAGAGGCAGGGTATTCATGGCATAGATTAGCGACTGCAGGGGTTGTGAACATTGCTACGTGCTTGACTCCCATCATGAGTGCGGGCGAAACCACTCGGTCCGCGCCGACTGGACGGCGTGAACACGATCTCCCAGCGTCGACAGCTACCACTACACTATGTCCTACCAACACAGTGGTAGATCGCCGACCAGGAAAGGCTTCGACCGGACGTGCCGTGTGTTCAAATGTTGAAACAGGTGCATCACACGTGTGGTGCGGACTGCATATATACATTGCAACTGCGCAGTCGCGTGAATGTGTAGCTTAAGCAGAGCCTTGATCTTCGATAGCGAGGTTAGTGTACGCATATTCTCAATGCCACACGTTGCATTCCCGGGGCCTTCGCGACAGTCCACACGGAGACAGTGCCTGACCCTGCCCCTGATAAAGCAGCCACAGACATGCCCTATTGCACTAGTTAATATAAACTACATAACTGGGTTGCATGGCGATGTAGCTGTGCCTACAACACCATAGCTTGCGCAGGATGGGTGCCCGGGACGGATGTCGTGTCTCCAGGTACATACTTCAATCGTCATGGCCTAACACGCGGGGCTCATATATTACCTCAGCTGAACTGGTCGCACCGTAGAGCATTCCGTGCATGCGGATCGCGCAAGACCCCATCAGGATGAGACTTGTTACCGCTCTTCCATTTCCACCTCATCACGTCACCCTTCAGACGCGACCTGCCTTACGCACTGCTACAACTTACATCCCGTGTGTGCACGTGCGTGGGCAGAAGAGCGCGACGAAATACACCGGGAAAACCATTCACTGCAGGGACCGGGCCTCTACCGTTCTACGCCTTACACGTAAACTTCCCAACGGTGGTGCATTTAACAAGTACTCCGAGTAGATCACGACTCGTGCCGTGGATAGGCGGTTCTGGACAACACTGCGAGTGACAAGAGAGGAGAAGCAGGTTTCGAAGTGAACATCCTCACCACCGACAGCTACCGTGTGGCGCAAGTGGGTAAGATTTGAGCTCCAACGTGCTGTTTGGTCAGCAACCTATCACCAGCATTTGGTTCACAGACATAGCTTTCTCTTCGACACTTTCAAGGGCGCAGGTGCATGCATGCGTGTAGGGGTCTCGGGATCCGTGAAGCCCTGATGAGCCGCAGCGCGCACAAGATTGCAGGGCGTGCACACGATTTCCGGCATCTCCCAGCGCCAGGCGTGAAGAATAAGCTGCCACAAACATCATCTCTCATTTTCAGTGCCATGGTGTTTGTCTCATCATGAAGCGGGCCAGGGAAATTACGCCCTGTAATGTTGATATGCTTCCTAAATGCGGGCGGCGCCGTTCACGTCACTCTGCGCGGTGTGCCCGTTTCACAACGAAGCTTGCGATACTAATCACGTTCCGGCCATCAACAATACTGTCACACCTTCTTATCAGTCGCTGGATAAAGCAGTGGCTATGCTAATTAGAGCCTGTTGTGACAAGGGGCACCCTTAAGCTTGTTCGACTATTATCCCCACCAGCTGCAGCGCGCGCCGACGAATCAGCGCAGTTAACGTTAACGGTGCTCACACGCGCCTGCAGTAGCCCCAAGACGCACCCACAACTCGTGGTTCACACCTGGGTCCCACGCCACGTTTGCCATCGCGATATCGCCGTGTGTGAAGAGTCCCTCGAAACGGACCGGACAACCACAGGCCAGGGCTAGGCATCGCATGCATGTGATGGCACGCATACCCGAAGCACGGTCGGAATTCGGAGTTCTGCGTTGATTCTGCTGCCTCTGGGGCATTATGAGAAATGTAGTGGTTCGGTTTGACTGGACCAACGCCACGCATGCCCACCTTGGGTGGGCATCAAAGGTAGGTACCGGGATTACAGCATGGGCGGACACGGTGTATACCAAAAAAATTTTATTTACAAATGGAGGATCGAGAATCACGCCACCAACAAACAAACAACAAACCCCCTCCCGGGTATCTAACTGGAGTATCACGCCAAACGCAAGCGGGCATCGGCCACAGCGCCCCTACTAGTGTACTGGGGAGGGATACACCGTACGCGTGCCGACCCCCCACGCTGCTACACATCGTGCCGAACACAACCCCCGGTGTTTGTGGACGGAGATCACCGCAACAGCCCGGCATCGCCCAGGCGTAAACGCACAAGCCAGCACAAGCCATGTCCTTGTAGGATATGGCGAGTAAGTGTCACATTTACATTTACATTTACAAGCAAAATAGGCACATGCCATGGAACACAATCGCACATGTATCGCACATGCATGACCACCTCGCTTAGCACAGGAGGAGGCCCTGTGAGTTGCGTGCGATTGTCTGACGGGATTTCCAGGTGGATTACCCCCTTGGATTGTGGTGCCGGTTATCCGGAGATGCCAATTGCAAGGTGCTTGCAGGACATGGCGAGTCAGTGTCGCATCTACATTTACATAGTGGAGAGCCGCATGCCCGGGACGATGCAAAAAACACACCAAAAAACACAGAAAGGATTTACGCCAGACCCAAGCGAGAATCGGCCACAGCACCCCTGCAGGTACTGGGTGGACAACGTGGACGGGGCAATCACATCCACATCCATGGGGGGGGAGGGTGCAACACCAGGGAGCCAAGCCCTAAGGAAGGACCACTCCGGGACGCTGACACCACACATACTGTTGGGACACCGCACGTCCAAGGAGTCCGGCAAGGAGTCCAACGAGGATGCAACACACATAGACGACGCAATTAGAGAAGCAGCTACAAGAGCACAACATGTACAGCAGTGACGTAGCCGCGATGTAGCCACCCACTCCAGCGCAAGGATTCGGTTGAGGAGGAAGAGGATTATGTAAACCGTTGCAACATCAGTGCAGCTGCCGCGCGCCGTGAATGCATGATCGACAACAGTACGTGCAGTCGGGTTGATTGCGGTGGCATGTAAGAGGTCACGGCGGGACACGAAAGCCCCTCCCTGCATGCATGGAGCGTGGAGCATGTGCACGATGTGACGGGGTGCTCAATGTGGCGCCAACGATGTCCCTCGGGGTAGTCGGCATCAGACTCAACAAGGAGGTCATGAACCTGGGCGTGGCACTGGCGGCAGGTGTAGCGGCATCCCAGAAGGCCGTTCGGGAATCCGGGGTGATGTAGAAGATGTGAGGACCGCAGTGGCATTATCGGTTGGCCTACAGCAGAGGGAGCTGCAATATAGGGCGCACAAAGGAAGTCAGCGAGCAGCAGCCCGAGTGCTTTGGTATTACGCGTTGTCGTAGCCAAGCGGCGTCGCTTGCGTAAGCGTCCATCATGAGGCAGATGGGTGCCAGACCGGGCTCCTTAAGACCCAGTCCACGTTGGACAAGTGCAGCACAGCGGACGGCAGCACGGACAGCAGCATTACCGAGGGGTTATGTATGTGCCGCGGGTGCCTGGTGGCGATTCAGATCAGCGCCATGTCTGGCGGGTGGGGGTGCATATTTTTGTGCGATGGCCGCTGCCGCTCATGCGTATGCACATATCTTGCAGCTTGGGTGCTTGTGATATTACACTGGTAGTGAGCCTCTTGCTTGCTTTGCCCCCCTCGGGGCTGCTAGTCCTTTAATCCTGGCACCATGTACAGATGCGTCTCGCACGCCTCGTGAGTGCGACTTGGGTCGCCTAGGGGCGCCAAACAGCAGAGTGGCCTAGGGGCACCAAACAGCAGAGCCAAGACTTTAGTGCCGACCATTCGGGCAAACACAGGCCGCGCAATACAGGCGTCGGAAGAGGCTGCCGAATAGTATAGTATACCGCTGACGTTTCGATGGATGTGTTGCCTCCATCCCCTCTCTCCACCCCTCTGCGTAGAGACGACGTGGTTGATGTCTACTTGGTGTTGGCGTTATTTCTGGCATGGTGTTGTTTCCGAGCCGCTGCTGCCAAGAGCTCGAGGAGGATTGGTTGCAACTGCATCTGGCTCATTGGTGACATGGCTGCAGCTTATTCGTGACAACCAGCCGCCTTGTGTGCATGCATGTACCAGATCTGGTGCTAGATGCCGCTCATTTTTTTTCAAAGAATTTCAGCCCTGTTCTCTGCTGCTATACTGATTTTTGTATGCATCGAAATAGATTACATGCAAGGGAACAACATTATGAAGAATCTGCAGGCTTTCCGGTCCTGTACTGTACTGATAATTTGGTGTTAGGATAGTTTATGCCAGAGTGCCCGTATGCAGTTATCTTGCATAGGGATGCTTGGCCTTCTGGTTGCATGGAGCTATGGTGACTGGCGAGTGTTCCACGCTGCGGATGAATCCGTTCACTCTTCTGGAACTACACGCGTGTGTACGCGCTCGCAAACGCTTTGTGCGTGTTCCATCCAGTTCCCAGCACAGAAGGCTCTGATGGATTTTCTCAAGTACAGCAGGGGATTAGAGTGGCCATCCCCGACGTGTGCACGGTGCATCGGCAGCCTTCCCGCACGTGGCATGCCTTGCGATATCAGCACTGCCGACAACACCGCCAGAATTTATGCGCGGGTGGCCTTAACAGCTAAGTAAGCATTGCATGCCGTGATTCGTCGTGACTCTCGTTGGCTTGCACCGTCGTTGACCAGGTTCACAAGCACAGTCGTTGGCCTCTGCACTCGATGTCGGCAAGGTGCGCCAATGGCCTTGCAGTGCCGTGCGACAATTTCACGCACAAAGTTGCGCTGGGTCTGGCTAGAACGGCTTATCTTTTGTGATTGCGTGGCAGCTTTGTATCTCGTATCCGAGGTATCCTTGGTTGAGTCCCAGTAGTGTCTCATGCGGTTCCTGTGCCCAGGTTCGTCCTACTGGCGGGATGCCTGGGCAGGAGACTGAATGCTGAGCTGGAATCACGTGGGGCTACGTTTCTTGCAACTGGCAATGGCACAGTTTGCAAACCACTTCTTATCTGTGCCGGGCAGTGTGTCCTGGACTACTGGTTAAAGCAGATCGAGGAATGCCCTCGCCTGCAAAACAGGGCATGGATAGTGGTGAACAAGGAGCATCTAGGACTGTACCAAGATTGGGCTCAACAGAACAACTTTCCACGCGACAGGTTGGTTTGTAATGGTGTCTGTGCTGGTGATGATGTTGCGCAAGGAGATGCTGGAAACCTGGCCCTGGCCATCCCCGAAGGCAACACAGATTGGATTTTTTGTGCTCGTGCGGACTATGTGTTCGAGCCAGAGCAATCGCTCAGGCACTTTGTAGAGAGTGCCTTCATAACGCAGCGCCTGACCATCGCAATGACCAGACCGTCTGCAAATGCAATGGAAGCAGGTCTTGCACTGGAGACGTCACAAGATACAGACGGGTTACTTGGCGACTCCTTCACGAGCAATGTGCTGATTAACGCAGGAAACACAGTAAAGGTCGAGACATCCACCCTTCACAGCCGAGCGGATTCTAGATGGGTCAGTGTGCCCCTGCTTGGAATGCCCGCTCAAGTCTATAATGACCTGACAGACCAGAAGCCTTTGCCACGTGGCTGGAGGTCGCTAGAACAGCTCACAGCTGCTTACAATGTGGAACATCCGTTGACAGGATTCAAATTTGGACCGGTCTTCAGTGTGAGATCTCTGAAGCAGCTCTTGTTCACAGATCACTTCTTTCACCACCTGGAGCGCCGTCGGGCCGAGGTGCATGCGGTGCGCTGTGCCGACCACCTTGGTCCGTGCTTGACATGGAAACTAAGGTCCCAACAGCATCCTATTCATGCTCTGGGCGCAAGCCATTGCCACGACGCACTTGCTCCATCTCCTCCGGGCAAGTTTCTTCTAAATCCACATTTTGCTGAATCCGCATCTGAACATGACCTACCAGGTGCAACCATGAGCCGCCACTGTCGTACGAACCATAACATCTCTGCGCACTGTCGCCCATGCTACTTGGTGGTTGTCAGGATGACAGTCGCTTTTATAGGAAAGCTTCACGATAGACCGTGTGTGGCATTTCAGGAACTTAATCGAGCCATCCCTGCTCCTCGCTGTTCTGTTGGGCCAGAGGTGCTTCTGGGCACATCAAAGGCTGAGGCGGACCTGGTGGAGGGTGCAAGGAGTACCCTGGGTGTTGACTTGCAGAAGGAGCTGGACCGGTTCTCATTCAATGAGGACACTGCCCTAGTCACCAGATCACAGGTTGCCGGATGCGACATGACATTACCTAGACGGTTCGTCAAGGTACCGCACCCCTTCTCCATCTCGCATACCTCTAAAAACCATCACATGGTGTCCCGCAATCGCTCAGCAACGCTGGCGGAGATCAAGCAATGTCATGCTTAACTGTGTGATCAGCCGCCCGTCACACCTGTGCAATGACCAGGAACACGGCTGTGTAGGCACCTGCATGGTCTTACACAGTCCGCCGGGCACAGCACCCATGTTACACTACATCCAATGCTTCGTATGGCCTCAAGAATCCCAAGCCAGCAGACATGCCACTAGCATGGAATGGGGTCAAGGGCGAGTTTACCAAGCACAGCGAAGGAGCAACACGAGACAAGGGCCTCCGGTGCTTCACAGCGATGTCGAAGGTCCACAAGCGCTTTGATGAGTACACCCACTATAGGTAGACAGACAGTGGTGGCTGCAATCGATGCTTGCAAGTCAGACTGAAGTCGTGGATTGATGGAAGAGATTTTGTAACTGATCACATGTATAACTGAACATGCACATTACATAACCGCTGCCAGAGCACAACGCAGCACTGTTTTGAACTGTTCTATGCTCCAGAACTAATAGAACAGGTTGCCAGAAAGCGTTGACTGTTAACAGACAGTGCATGAGAGTCCTGCTTTGCCTGTGCCCGATACTGTTGCAAACACTCCTCTAGCGCAGCAGCATCACGGCTGAGTCCTCGGTCTTTCAGAAGCCTCAACAATGTTGCAATGTTTGACCAGGGCAGCCACGATGCTCCAGCCTGCTGCCGTTGTAGTGGCGACACCTCCTGCCATCTGCAAGTCAGCAGGAGATGCAGCCAATGGCGTGTGAGGGTGGGCAAAGAAGAGTGACACGGAAAGCGCATGCATGCAGAGCAGGAGGTTCGCTCGGGCTCCAATGCACTGCCGCCATGCCACACCAGGGGGACATACAACGACGTAGATGCAGCGACAAGCCAGGTAATTCCGGAGTATTTGATAGAAGCACCAGTGGTGTGTAATTGGTTACAACACGCATGTGGCAGGTGCATGCAGTCGCCAGGGTCAAGCGGGCGGGTCCGCACTCTTGCACATACTCTTCAATCATTTCACAAGCGCACTGGAGGTGTCCAGCATCCATGAGGCAGCGCAGCGTTGCGGCCGCTGAAACCGAGCACGCCACACGTTTGTAGTCTGGGCTCGCGCTCGATGCAGACGCTGCGGGAGTTGCAAACGAGACCAAGAGGAAGGGGGGCAGGTTGATAGCCGGGCAGCTCCTCAGCACGGCCTGCATGACACCCAGTACTCAGTCTCCAGACGCACGCAGCGCATGCATGATGCGGGGGTCTGGCCAGGTCCACATGCAACCGGCGCTGGTACCCGAACAAGCCGCACAGACAGACGCCATGTTCTCTCTGTGATCTCTGGGAAAACTTCCGGGCAGGCATTTGAACAGCACGACTCGGATCCTGAACTTGATGCGGCAGCACATGCAAACTATGACAGCATCTCCAGAAGTAGCTGCGCCAGACACAGAGTTGCCAGGCGCCACCAAACACTGTACGGATAACGTCTCAGCCCAGGCATCGCAGGGCTCGGCATGCGACCGTGGCCACTGCCTGAGAGAACTGCGTACCTGTGCTGCAGACGCCCGGAGGCATCCCGGAGGCTGCACCATGCTACACCTCGCATCCTCAAAGCTTGCCCCTTGTAGCCACTGCGTTGACTCGAGCTGCTCGAGGGTGCTGTACAGGCCCTTCCAGCTCAGCGGCACGCCAGCGCCGCCCTGCGCCGTCGCTGCGCTGCGAGCGGCGACGCACGCGGTGGCCATGCTCGCAACCACGCAGTTCAGCGCGCGCACTAGGAACGGCACGTGCGGCGCGGTTGCGCGCGCAAACTCTGCGGCGTCCGTGAAGAGCTGCGCCTGAATCAGCAGCCGGAACACACGGCCCGGCGCCAGCATCAGCGCCGCGTCTGCCGTCTGAGGAGCACCCTGCGCTGCTGTGGACAGGAGAAGCAGAACAGCACGCAGACGCGCGCATTCGGCATGAATCTCTGCGGCCCGAATCACCACACCACCCCGCCCCTGCTCGCGGGCAGATGTTGCCCGCGGCCGGAAGATTCCAGCGTCTTCTTCCACACCCCCCTGCCAGCCCCCGCGGCCCACGAGTGCTCCCGGGACGGCGTCCGCCCACCGCAGCGGCCTAGGCACGCCCTGCAGGACTGCCGCCGCAAGCGCCAGCGCCGACAGGACGCTGCGCGCTGCCGCCGCCGCGCTCGGCAGCGCGCCAGGGTTCTCTCGCGCATGCGCGGCGAACTGCAGCATCGCGTCCGCCGCCCCCGGCACGTCGCCGCTCGCCATCCGCAGCCCGTACAGCACCTTGCACAGCGGCAGATCCGGCGCGTGCTGCCTGCTGTGCGCACAGCGCGCCAGCTCGTCGAGCGCGACAGCTACACATGGCCGAGCGTGCACCCAATCACCGGCCGCCCCTGCATCCCCGGGGTCCCCGCCGGGCAGCTCCACCACCCCCGGAAACGTCCACGTCAGCAGCCGCCTCAGCTGCCGGGCGCCGGCGGCGCGGCGCACGACGCCGCGGATGTCTGCGATCGTCTGCTGGTCCTGGTACAGGAGGACGGCGGCGTACGCGGCGTCCCAGTCGCCCGCGTCGCAGAGGTAGCTGTATCGGCAAACGCGAAGCCGGGACTCAAAGTCACGGAGTCTCGCGGCGATCTCGGAGGCGGCGGGGCCCGCGAAGGAGATGCGTTGGAGTCCAGCCGTTGTGAGGGCTGCGGCTGATGCCGGTTGGCTCAGCGTCTCCGCTGCCAACTTTGACAAGGCCTCAAAGTATGCAGCCTGCATGCTGGCAACCACCTGTGCTGCATGCGCAATCAGCAGGGCGCGCTCGGCAGCGGCTCACCCGCCCATAACCATGGGCTGGGTATAATCATGACTCATTCCGGTACACGGTGGTGAAAGTGCGGGTCGGTGCCGCCCCGTTGGCCTTGCTTCACGAGCGGGTGCCGAAAGACCAGCATGATTTGTTTCTCTGCCTCATTCGGAACACACCGCTGTAGTGCACTGATGGCCCACCCCGTGCAAGCACGGCCACATGTCGCTGACAGGACCAACCACAGGATTGGGGTGACACCGACAGCCAGAGACTAGATGGCAAGAGCAAGATGTGAGAGAGGTCGTGCAATTGCTGCGCACCATGGCTCACCACGCAGCAGTGGTCATGATAGAAGGGCTCGCAACATCTTTGTCTAAACAGCCGCGCCAACCTCTCAACATGTCACCTGATACATTGATCATGCATGATCATGCGGACACAGTTCCAGGTGCAGGCTGGGAGCTGCACATGGCAAAAGCCTCCGTGTGCCCCAGACCATGCCGCTGCCGGCAGCCACCCATGGCACAACAGCAAAGCAGAGGGAGAGAAAGCAGCACACCTCAAACAGGGAGGGGCTCTCAGCGAGGGTCGGCGCGGCCACGGCGCACACCCCCCGGTACACCGTGCGCACCACCTCCTCGAACGCGCGCACCTGCTGCAGGTTCCCCGCGGCTGCCGCCTGCAGCAGCGCCGCCTGGTCCACAGCCCCGCAGAGCAGTGGCAGCGCCGCCTCCAGGCCCCCCTGTGGCGGCGGCGCCTCCCCGACCCTGCCCCCATCAACCGCATCGGCCCTGTCACTGGCAAGCGCACACAGCCCGCGCACAAACATGGTGTTTGGGTCCGTGCGTGGCTCCTCGGCTGCCGCGTCGTGCGCTGCGGCGAGCCGGGAGAATGGAGCCAGCGCGTCGCGTGCGCCGTGCCGTATCAGATCCAGCGCTAGCACCACAGCCCCGCTGGAGAAGCGGGCATGCATGTCCGCCGCAGAGGGGGTTGCGAGCACGGCAAGCAGACTGGACTTCCCGGCTTGCCCGTCCAGCCCTGCTGACCCGGGCGGCGACACGTCCGAGATCTGCAGCGACGCGAGGGATTCATCCCGCACCTGGGCCCCTGCCCAGGAGTCCCGCAGGAGGAGGGCCTGGCCAGCCCGCGCGATGTGGCGCACGAGCCGCTGCAGAAGGGTCTGGATGCGAGTGAGGTGCTGCGGCTGCAGCGGGGTGCCGTCGCCGGAACCACAGGCCAGGATGAGGTTGAGTAGCAGCGCGGCGGAGCAGGCGTAGCGTGCGGTGATGTCGGCGACCGCGGCGGTGGCGGCGCATGCATGCAGCGCGCTGGCGGCGACGGCGTCACTGGGGCCCTCGCCGAGGCGCTGCTCTGCTGCCTCAAGCTCCTGCAGGATGTCCATGCAGCCGGCACGCTTCAGTTGCGTCTGGATGAAGAGCAGTAGCTTGCGGCGCTTCTCACGCCATGCCACCTGCATGCATGCGGTACCGGGTGTCAGCATTCCGGAGCAGTGGGGGTAATCGATTCTGGCCAGATCGACTGGGCAGAGTTGACACCGGCCCTCGGAACCTTGCCTCAGTGTCCAGTGATGGGGACCTGATCGCGACTATGCAATGATGTTCCGTGTTACGCAGCTAGACGTTGTATTCCTGGAAGTCAAGACCACACGATAGGGAGCACATGGTATGCGATCACATTGACATTTCACACTTGAACGGAATGAACACCAGCTGTGTCCACCGCGGCATGGTCATGGCTGCACAGCATCAACGCTGCAATCACTGTGCAGCCGGCAGAATGATCATCATGAAACATCATCTCATGGGCCTGCTTCACGACTACCGGCATGAAACGTTGGACAGGCCAAGGGAAGAGGCACCTGGGCATTCTCAGCATTAGGCTGCATGGGGTATGGGCCTCCCGGGATGCCTCGCACGATGGATTGGGCCATCGCAGCGATAGCCTCAGCAAGGGGCACACCAGCGGCGCAGACCAAGCGCAGGGGCCATCCAGCGGTACACGAGCCGCCCGCAGCTGCAGCTGCCCGTAGCAGGCCATGCAGCACAGCCTGGCGGTCCTGCAGCGCGAGCGAACAAGCATGCGTTGGATCAGATGCTAGGAATTTGCAGAGCTCGCACGGTGAACTGCCACACACGGCTCCACAGGAGCAACACGATGGATTCTCACAACACAGGCGATGCGAGCACGGCTGCCGGCGCTTTCGCAGGGACACGACTGCTGGGTGGCTCCTGCCTGGTGACAGGCACAGCCACCGTCTGCTGCTCAGCTGATCAATCATGCGATAACTAAAGAGTCGTGGGGCGATATGACTGGCACACATCCATCAGGGGTATGTTCGCTATCTCGCGCCCTCGAAAGAAGGCCCCTTGGACTCAGCAGCGCGGTATGCATCATTCACTTCAGAGGCGGCAGTGGCTGCTGGCCACGCATCCATGCTCGAACTGCACACTCACAGCACTCGCAGCAGGCAGCACGCGGAGGTTGCAGAGGCAGCACCTGCAGCGGAGGCTCGACCTGCTTCAGGAGCAGCGACCCGGGGTGCGCAAGAACGCGCACGCATGAGACGCCGACGCCGCGTCGGAGCAGCAGCGGTGCCGCGACAGTGCCACCGGCAGCGCCCGCCTCGGCGGTGCCCCCACGCGACAGGTCCACCAGCGCAAGTGCAGCACCCTCGGACGCGCGCACATGCATGTACCGCCGGTTGAGCTGCGCGAGCACCTGTGGCACCGAGACCTTGTGGTGCCTCGCGGCGGCGGCTGCGGCGGAGCGCACGTGGCGCGCGAGGTCCGAGCCGCTGCACGTGCGTAGCGTGGACGCTGCAGCGGAGTAGCCGATGTGCTGCAGGGCTTGCGATAGGGCGCCGGCATCAAAGTGCGCTGGGGAGAGGAGGCTGGCGAGCGACACGTCCAGGACGGAGAGCTCCTCCGCGGCCGGTACGGGGTCGGCGCAGGAGTCTCTGAGCAGCTCCAGGGCTTGCGCGTGCAGCTTGTCGATGACGTGGGCGGCAGGGGGGTCGGAGAAGAGCTGCTGCTGCATGCATGCGGCCCCGGTGTCACATGTGGCGCCGTGTTCGGTCCAACAGGCGGATGTTTCTACAGCTTTCCACAGCAGATGTCACGAGCGTAGCTAGGGCGGGGGATGTGACCTCAGGAGAACAGGATTCGCATATCGCAGCCCTGGAGCTATGAGGTGCTACCATGGGCACGGTGTCACCGAGTCGACGGCAACAGATGGGACGCCTGTGCTGCATGGCAGGCCGCAACGAGTGCAGGAGCAGGTGCGGCAGAAACACGATGCGCGCGAGAACGGCGCGGGAGGCCAAGCCATGACTGCAGCATCCATGCCCCTACTACCTTTCTTCATGCCCCCATTTAGGACTCCCTGATGTACGACTCAAACTGTAGTGCGTGTGACACGGTATTGAACGGCTCTAGAGGGGTGTAGAGAGCGCTCGCCTGCTTCGAAATCGGTTGCAGCGCCAGTCGTGTGCATGCGGTCATGGCTGAGCAGCACACGGGCGCAGCACCAGGGCAGGAGGCAGACCTGTAGGGCGTCCTCGCGGGTCATGACAGCGCCCTCAACTCGGCAGAGGCCGCCGATCTCCGGCACGTGCAGCACAAAGGCGTGCGCGGAGACGCCGACGTGGGTCAGCACCGCGCAGCGCCGAGCGCCGGCATGCACCACAGCCACTGCCTGGAGCTGACCGACCGCCTCCGGCGTGCCTTCCAGGTCGGGCACGTCCGGGAGCGCCCAGCGCGCGTCGCGCAGCGCCGCCGCGCTAGTGGCCGCGGCGACGGCCGCCATGTTGAGGGTGTCCACAAACGCGAGGGACGCGGCACGGCCGGTGTGGGAGGCGGTGAGGCGGGCGACTGTGAAAGCCCGGCGCATGGATCGCATGCCTGATAGCTCGTCTGTCTGAGTGATGAGCATTGCACAGCCGGGAGCTGAAGGCCAACAGCATGCCACACTGCACACGCTCGGCAGAGGTCACCATCACGCCGGCCCTCCACGGGGGCTGCTGCCGCAGCTGTGACGTCACGCATCCATGCCTAGCATGCCTCATCATGATGTGTTCATGTTCAGAGCACAAGCTCCTTGGCACAGTTGCTGTGTGGCAGGTGCGTTCACTGTGGTGCATGCATTGTACGGACCAATCTGCATCCGGGGATGCGTGACCGACATGCATGTGAACCGAGGATCTGTCCTCGGCATGTGCATGGCCACAACATGCATCATCTTCAGGCGAGCAATCGTGTGATACAGCCGGAACTGTCTTGTTGAATGCCAGTGATACGTTGAACTGGCATGTTTCAAAAGCAGTCTCTGCGTAGCGGCCGCGCGTGCATGGCAATCATGGGCATCGAAGCTGCGAGTATCGAGGAGAGAAAACGTACAGTCCAGAGACAGTCACAGGCTGTGTGCCTGAATCTGCATGGCGTCCATCAGCCCCGGAACCGACGATCATCTGGCACAGGTGCCTGCCTGCGGCGGCCTCCCAGATGGAGAGTAGGCCATTCGTGTAGAGAACAGCCAGCAAGCTGTGAGGCGAGGCCGTGGCGGACGTAGAATCTGCTGGAGAAAGGGGCACTGTGGCAAGGCATGCCACGTGAGGGGGCTGTGACGTGCCCAGGAGGCCGCTGACCCACTGCCTGACTGTTCTTGACTCTCGCAGGGGGCTGGGCCTCGCAGACGCGAGCTCCGAGAGGGGAATTGTGACCAGCGGAGTCTCAGCGCTCTGGCATGCCAGACACAGCGTGCCCTGGCAGATTGCCATGGAGGTGACTGGCCCTGCGGTGCACATGGAAGCTGCAGCTAGATGGTAGCGATCGCTAGGTGGTGGCAATGAGGCCGTGATTTCAGGTCAAGGCATCTGAGCGGACGTAGTGTCAGCCCAAGACCAGAGCAGTGCTGGGCACAACACGATAAGAGCAACTTCGACTGCATGTGATGCAGTAGTCCAAATTGAGTACAATCGTGACATGGTTTCGAGACACATGTGGACGAGCAGTATGCGTTCTGTTGCGACAAGTGGCCACGACACGCCGTATTTTTGGGTGCACAGTTTTTTTGGGGAGAAACTTTTCACACCTGGCAGTGACGATGCAAGCGGGTACAGGGACCGTTCTGTGGTTTCCCGAGGATTAGCGAGGCAGCCATGAGCGCGGGGGGCCGTGCCAATGGACAGAGTCAGAACAGAACCGTCTCGTGTGAACATAACGAGGGTGACAACATCCTGGTGAGTCCAGGAGCAAATTCCTGGCAGCAAGTCGGACGCAAATCGCCACTGGCAAGCCTCAGGCTGCCAATCTTGATCGGCGATGACCTGTACATCACAGCACTCAATAGCAAGCGAGCACACAGCTTCATCACGAGCTCAAACTATGTTGCAACACTTAGTACCGGTATATGGCCTCGCTCGTGCCACCGGTATCGCACCTCTCTGACGGTCAGGCACCGAACTGCAGGTTCCAACTCCCAGCAAAGAAGCCGCCCCGGCTGCATGAGCATTGCCGCTCCACTGAGGCTACCAGCACTGACAGCATTCCCTATGTACGACACGTTGCTGGTCTGCGGTGCTCGCGCATCGCTGCTGACTTGCACGTTCCTAGTTTGAGGAGGCAGCGCCTGCTCGAAAACCGCGTGACCGGACTGGAACATGGCTGGTCAAACTTCAGTCACACTTCACACAAACTGGATCACTTGATCGTGTTATATACAGGCTATCAGGCTCCGTGGAAGGGATTCATTGCGGCATCGCACGCTGTGGACAATGTCTGTCACGAAATTGCGTCCATCGCACCCAAGGATGCGAATACGCGTCAGTCGGAGATACCCAATAATAGACATTTTGTTCCAGTAGACGATCACCAGCATGCTCATGAAGATCGAGGCAATGCGCCCAAACGGCGTGGCGACAGGTTGAATTCACGCGCAGTCGCGCGCAACAACAACGCCTTACCGCGTGCACCGGTCGAAACTGATTATTCAGTGTGACAGTTGAACAGTATGCAGGGATCTTCGGTCAGCTCGATTTTTCCATGTGTCGTGGGGCGCCTGCTATTGTGCGTTTGCATCCCCTTGGCTTTCCGGCTCTGTCTCCCCGGCGTAGCCACGATCAGAAGCGTCGATGCCCGCGCGTGATGTCAACTCAGCATTCCTATGATTCAGTAACTGATCAGGTGCATCCGTTCACAGCGCAGCCTGTGCTCGAAGTGCAGAATCTCGTGGTCAGCTTCAATTCGCGCCCGCTTTTCTCGAGTATAAGCCTACAATTGGCTGAAAGTGAAGTGTTGTTTGTTAAAGGTGCTAGTGGCATCGGAAAATCGCGTTTTGCTAGGGCTGTCGCTCATCTCGACCGTTCTTGGACCGGCACCGTTCGGCTAGGCGGTCTAACCGCTGACAAGGTAGGATATCCGCACTGGCGACGAAGAATTTGCTACGTCTCAGACTCACCTCCACCACTGACAACGTCAGCCGAAATCGCGTTTGAGGGCGTTTTGGAATATTCGACGCGACAGGGACTCTATACTGGCGTGGCCTCGAGTTTGAATACTCTGCGCGACGTTGCAGCGAGGCTCGGAGTCACTCAAGCGGTGCTTCAGCGCCCATTCACGCTTCTATCTGCGGGAGAACGACAACGTGTAGCGTTGTCGTGGGCAATTGCTCTTAGGCCAGAGGTGAGCCTTGCAAAACGCTTGGTGCTTGCAGTTGCTCTGTCAGTGTGTGTTACCGCGCGCACTTCTCGACCTGGAGGAGAAGTGTCAAGCCTGCACAATGACCTTGTTCTTGTCCTAGTTAACAGACCCACGACAAGGTCGCACTGGTCTGGATGCAATAGCATTCCACACCACAAATGAGCAGCTCTGCCATCAGCTGGGTGGAGACATCCATACAAAATGCGCCGTGCAGGTGCTCCTGTTGGACGAGCCCACATCACACCTAGACGCCAGCACCACTCAGGCGTTTGAAGCTGTCGTGCGTAATCTGGGCTCTGCTGTAGTGCGTTGCCCGATCACACTCTTTCCTGCCATCACATGCACATTGGAACCCATAACGGGTGTTGGTCTCAATGCAATCACAACAGCTGGCCACGCCGCCATGCTGTGAGTACACACAACCTACCGACTGCATTGCGCGTGTCGCCCAAGACAAAGCAGCGACGCTGCTCACGCCCACACGCCAGACACAGGCACCACACCTCTCTCTGTCACACACAGGTCCGCCATGTCATGCAACAGAACTCATGCAAGCGTGCCCCTCACTTCTGCCCGACAGACACTCAACCACCCAATGCAACACCAATCCTGCCCAGCACCCCCACGAGGCATCAGGGCGATGTGTTCATCTTTCGTTGCCACCGCAATCACACTGGCACAGACATGCATCATTCTCGATGCGATCAGTACGAATACAATAAGCTGCTGGGTACAGCCTCTCAATGGCAGCCAACTTGACTACGCCTAGGTGTCATGCAGATCTGGATTTCGCACGACGACGATCAGATCCGCCGAGTAGGTGGCCGCGTGCTCCACCTCCCAGACAGCGTCATAACCGACTCCCTCCCGTAACCCCCCCGCTTCGACACCCTCTAAACATGAACCCCTGGAGCCTTCTCTCCCCACTCAGCCCCATCCCAGAACTCCTGCGGAGGCCCGTCCATGCTGCAGCCGGCGGCGAGCCAGTCATTGACATCCCAGGCTGGAAGCTTGGCCTCGTCGCAGCGCTCCTCGCGGCTCCGCTCACCGTAGCCGGCATCGCAGGGCTGCATGTGAACCGGCCCCTCATCATCGCTGGCGTGCGCTGCCTCCTGCAGCTACTTCTGCTTGGCAGCGTCCTCCGCATCCTCTTTAACCATGGCTCCATCCTCTGGGTCGGCCTGTACATCGTCTTCATGATGACCGTCGCGTCGATGGAAGCCGGATCCCGACCCTCCATGTCCTACAAGGTGACAGCCCGCCTCATGCTCGATTGAAAATGCCATTCCTGCATGGAACGCTGCAGATCTATTCACTGAGTCAGTATTCATTCATGTCCGCAGCACAGGGCCTACTACACTGCTGCTTCTCCAGTCGCAAGCTCTACGTCCGCTGCCATGTTTGCACTTGCCACTGCTGCTGTAGCGCTGCGGTAAAGCCTGCCGCCCCACACTGCTGATGGTAATCCCGCCTGCTCTGCCGCCGTCTGCTCCACTGCCACCGTGCCCGCCTCCATTCCTGGCTTAAACCTGCTGCATGCTTCCATGTACCATTCCTGCGCACCCGACTGCCGGTGTGACGTCGCCGTGACACGGCGCCAGGCAGGTGTGCAGGGCATGCACGTGCACGTGGGCCTGTCGCTCGTTTTCCCCGCCCTGGCCGCGCTAATCTACATGCTCGCCGTCATCATCCAGCCGTCTCCACTGTACGAGCCGCAATACGCCGTCCCCCTGATGGGCATGATGCTCGGCAACTCCCTCACCGGCGTCACCGTCGGCGTGAAGACCCTGCTGGAGTCGATCAGCGCCGAGCGGGGCGCGATCGAGTGGCGGCTATGCATGGGCGCGACACGCTGGGAGGCTGTAGCGTGCGGCCCCTCCACCACACCTGACTCCCAATGCCACTGTCCTGTACCTGACGCACCTTGCGGCCCCGATCCATCACATGGCACTCTCGCGGAACTGCCGCCGCTCAGTGGCAGTATCTACTGCTCTGGCTGGAGTGCTCGCCCGTTTCTCATGCAGCCGGATTGCAGTTTATCTATGCCAGTGCTGTGTACCACTCCTGCATCTGCCTCATGCCATACGCTGGGGTTGGCTGCGACAGCATGCAGAACGGCATTGTGCCGATGCGGACAACGTTGGACGTGAAATGCAGGCCGCTGCTGCGCCAGGTGCTACAGACGGCCCTCACGCCTGTCATCAACATGCTCAGCGTGGCGGGCCTGATATCCATCCCAGGCATGCTCACGGGCCAGATTCTCGGGGGCAGCGAGCCGGTGGTGGCTGCAAAGTACCAGATCATGGTGATGTTTGCCATTGCCGCCACGTCCACCACAGCTGTAGGCACGGCGGTGGTCCTTGCGACGCTGCAGCTCACCGATGCGCACCACTGCCTGAGGCTGGACAGGCTCGAAACATCGAACCATCATGCTGGGCACGTTGTCTGGTGCGGCTTGCAACACTGCGACATGCATCATGTGATGATGTCTACATATACGGCGTTGTTGAATAAACAAGCTATGGTTTCGGTCTGTACAACAGCCATGCAGGTGGCATCCCGCGGCGAGGCATGACGCACAATGCCGTCGTGCTACTACTATGGCGAGCATGCACCATTACGGGGGTCCCTATTATCCTCCGTGCATTCTTGTTCAGGACAGCCGGACGTTTTTGTTTTTCAGCCCAGCTCCGCGCCCCTCCCAATACTGCGTTTAGTGGAATCTGGGGGATTGTTGTGTTAGATGAGCCAGAAACTATGAATTAAGTACATAGTGGCATCCCCTGGGTGCATGCAGATAGGCTTGCTAGCAGTTTGATCGTGTACATTGCCACGCTTTGATCGTTTCAATTGTGATCATGTTGATTTCGTTGATTTGTTGTGACTCTACTGTTCACCCACATTCTGCATTGCAGTGCACAATCACAGAAAAAATCAAGTCAAGGCTTGCGCTGCACACCATGGCATGAAGATGAGTTCAGACTGGGATGTGTGCAGTGCTCACCGCATGAAATGCTTGCAAACTGTCACACACACCACATCCAGGTGTCCTCTCGTTCGTAGATGCCGCACTTATGTGTGTTACAGGGAAACATGGGTCCAAGTAGCCACACGTTAACCAACAACATGGCAATCAAACCTCAGCAGCTGAGCAGGCTCTGCCCATGACGACCACCTTGGCTGAGACACGAGCCATGACTTGTAAGCATGAACCGACCATCAACACATTGCCCCTGCACACACCAACCTGCAAGCCCGCCACAGTTGCCACGTACTGCCCGCTGTCCGATACATAATAATGCACTGTCTCAGTAGCCAGCCAGGTGAGATTCTGCAATGCGCCATGGCATAGCTGACGTGTGCAGGAGTTTTGTGTTGAGACTGGTTGGAACAGTGCAGTCGTGGCTGCGGGCACTTGCAGCCACATGTGGGCTGGCTCAAAAGCCTGACAATCCACCAGGCGCGGACGAAGATTACTTGCTATCAGACGGACCACAGAGTCCGGCGTAAGATTCCAAACACCGAATAAGATCATCCGGCATGGAGAAGGCGAGGTCTTGGGGCGCGGGTGTCCATGTAATGGGACGCCTCGCAGACTCCACTCTCATGCACCTGAAGACCTCAGTTGATCGAAGCTTGCTGGTTGCATGTCTCCCTTGCCAGAGCTGCCAGGAAACTGTTGTAGTTCCTGTTTCGCCCTGTCGGTATGGTGTTGTACATGATCTGGTCCATGACGTCCTGAGGCGTAGCTAACAGGAAGGGTCCATGGCAAGATGTCAAGAGAGCCCCAGAAAGAGGAGTTGCCGGATGAGACCAGTGTGTGCAACATGTTCAGTGGTCCTGCCTCTGGATCACACGGCAAATTCTGTCCAACTTTCCCGGTGGTTTGTTCTCCTCCTGGTCAGTACGGTTTTGTGAGCCCGACCTTTTCATTTTGTAGGTTGCATGCTTTCACATATTCCTGGTGGACAGACTGGAAATTTCCTCTGTTGGTCCTCTGTTTATCCGCGGCGGCCCAACAGTCTGTTATCTGGTAGCACTCATCAGCTTCTCCTTCACAACATTGCAGCTTTTCGAAGCAGACTTGAAGCAGCTTTTCGAAGCAGGCTTGAATGTTCAAGCTCACCCGACGCTTTTTCTTGAGTCTGAATCGTGTTTGCCTCAATGGTGTTGGTGATCAGTGTGGGTCCCAAACTTCCTGTTGACACTGAGGTCTGCACTGAGCCTGACTGTGCTTTGGCACCTTGAAAATTTGTAACACTCTGCTGTGAAAGCAAGGCATTGCACTGAGGTTTACTGCCCCTGACAAAGTCACTTGTCTGATGGTTCCTGCATAGTCCCCTGGTTTATTTCCTGATGGTCCTGGTCCAATCGATGCGCTGTTTACACCCAGTCTATCGCCGTGCATATGGAAACTTTGTATGCCATGTGTATGATTGTAGGTGTCTTCCCGATCCGTGTGTGTGCTCTGGGTCGTCACTGTGTGTGCCAAGCAAACTTGCTCCTAGACCTAATAAATCCGCAGTCAGGGATTGCGGGCTGTCCCTGTGCACAATTGTGAAATGTGGAGAGAATGCAGGCTTGACATGCCACGGGCACACCTGCAACCGCAGCAACAGCTTTGATTTTGTTTGCAGCAACATAATGCCCTATTTGCATTATGCATTTGCGAGCAGATAATTGGAAAAGATATGCATCACGTTCGGCCCTACGACTCGTAGCATCGTGAGGTGGGAATGTCTGATGGATGGAACAAAAGCCAGGTGCCAAGGGGAAAGAGTTCACTCAGATCAGAGACACGCAACACAGGGGCGGTAGGGGGGGTAAGTGTGGTCGGCACGGTGACACTCCTCCCACCAATTCCATGTGCATGACCAGTAGTACATATTAATATTGATCACAAAGGCTTTTGGTTGATTGTTCCAGACGTGGAAGCGATGGACGCTTGCAGCGGAAGGCCACCAGGCTTGCGCATCCGTCGATGGTTACTGCATAAGGTGAATGAAACGTCGCCAGTTGCAACTTTATTTCAACGACGTAACTTTTTCCAGCCTTCCAAGGCCCTGTAATTGCGCTATACGTCTGTTATACCGTTTGTGGCTCAAGCTCTGGCTCGCATAGAGCTGGTGCGAGTCCGAGTGGGACGATATCGATACGCATGCGTCATGACCGAGAGACAAGCGGTGTACGTACTGCCCATGCACAGAGGGCGTTCAAAGGAGCAAAGCACCGACAGCTACATACGTCACATGGAGCTTGAAACTTAAAAGAAGGAACCATGTCTCTGTAAGCATCGTTGATTTCAAGCTGTGCCATGGCCAGCAACGAGAAGCACCTACACGTACACCCCACGATCGGGCACGCGTCGTAACGGGAGTTGCAGGTGTGAGCACGCTGCGGCGTTCGGCAGCAATCGCACGACTTGGACAGGACCCAAACGGATCATCAGGGCTAGAAGTTTTCATGGTGGCACTTCTTGCCTCTTCTGGTCGCTTCAGCTTGTAAACGTCGTTGCTTTGTCTCCCTTCACAGCGCTTCGCACCGAACTAGTTCCTGGCTGTGCAACACAACCAAACATCCAGCCGGTGTACTATCATTCGGGCGTTAGTAGATGGGTATTTTTGCTGGTGTCTAGTCCTCCTGATCGAACGCACTGAACAAATCAGGCATGGGGCGAGGAACACAGCCCACCTGTCCCGAAGATGAACTGACACTCTTGGGTCTTGTTGAACAGTCAGGAAAATATGTTGTTTTCCACGATAGGCTTCCGCCACACAGCACTGCCGCTGCTCATCGGCCTAAGCGAACAAGCCGCTCGCGTCGAGGCCGTAATGCCTCCGCCGGCGAAGAAAAAGATGTTGCAAAGCTCCAGTATGAAGTTTCACTTCGACATATATCAACCAGGGACTCTGCTTTGCTTGATGTGAACTCCCGGGAAGAAACCAACGCCTCCCAGGTATGTCTCATGGCCACCGTGTACCGTAGTGATGTATTTTGCGCAAATCCACAAGTGCGGAGATATAGAACGCGTAGTGACAATTTTATGGCGCTGCAGGCCCGACAGAGAACGGATGGAGCCATGGATGTGGATGATCCTGAAGCAGATGCCGGAAGCCATCTTGTCCAGGTTACAGTGAACAGTACAGAAGATGACATAATCACTCCAGCGCCTGGTTCATTGCGTATTGGCCGTCGCCGTGAGTATTCTAAGGTTTGCATGCTGACACGCTGTCCTTGTGATGTCTCGGTGATTCCCCTTAACAACAATGGTATTTCCCCGGCCTGATCTTCGCTTCACGAGTGCTGTAGGCAATACTTGATGATGCTGGAATGGCCCCAACGAATGCAAAGAGACATAGACCTGCAGCCGCAACACAGCGGCAGCGTGAAGCACCAGTAGGAATTCCGACTCCAATAAAGGCCCCCATCGCTTCTACTGCCGCAATTCTTCAAGTCCCCCAGGGCGATGTCCTCGAGGATATTTCAGCTGCTATGCAGCCATTCCCATCTGAGATGGTACAGCCAGATGTCTCGAGGGTAGCTGAAGAGCCAGCAGCAAACGCATCTGGCCATGATCCATTTGCACAATTGTCCTTGACAGATCTCAACGCTATATTGGAACAACGGTTGAAGCAACGATTAGTGCCAGAGTTCCAGCCACAGAATGGAGTGTCAGCAACTGCAACCGCAAAGAAGTTTCAACAGGTGTGCATTTGTGCCCTTGTTATTTTGCAGCCCAACAGTAATTTTCACTCCGCTCTGTGCCTTTGCTTACGTGTATTAAGGGGTGAACTCACATTTGGGTCCAGGAGTTCCTACAAAACCGTGTCGATCATTTTCGGGCCGTATTCAAGCAGACACAGCTTCTCACTTCTGCACATGCCCAAATTGCCGACAGTCTGTCCAAACTGGGCAACATGGAAAGCTTCCCAGCCAGCGCAAAGTCGTCATTGAAGGAGGACCGCCCGGCTCTTCTTGCCCTCATCAAGCTCTGTAAGAAAGCGCCACAGTTGGCAGAGCAGCAGGTGGAGTTCGCAGCAGTAATGAAAGCGTTCCATGACGCAACCACACAGCATGAGGCTGCCGAGCCAGAAGATAGGCGGCTCTTCACTCGAGAGGAGCTAGAAGCTGAAATGACACGTGCAGGTAAGCCTTCCTCTGACATGTGTACTTGTCGTCTGCTGTAGCGCTCTCGTGACATCCTGCCTCTATTTCATCTGCACCATCTGATACGTCATTCGGTACACCTGTTTTCCGCAGCCTGGTGCGGTTCCTGGTCTCCCAACGTGTATCAATAGTCTGCAGCAGAGACTGAGTGACGCTTTAATTGTAATGGACGGCCACTCTCTGAATATGCCTTAAACTACAGCTAGGCATATGCCACATGCTGGCGACATGCTCTCCGTGCATCGTGTCCAGCTGCTCAGGCGGGGCAGGGGTGTAGCCGTTCACCGGCTGCACGCATACCAAGCTCTACCATCTTGAGATCGACCATCATGCAGCTATGTGTGCAGCGGATGAGCGGGAGGCGCAGGTCAGGGAAGCTTTTTCTGCTCGTGCAGCTGCAGCTCCGGAGCCCGCAGACCCGGCCATGCTGCCGCTTTCACCTGAGCTGGTGGCCGTGCACAGCACCAACGACAGCCAACGGGATGCTGCGATACAGGCCATAGCATACACGCTTGCCCCAGCGCACCGGCTCGCAGACAAGGCTGCAAACATAGAGGTACGATCGTGATTGCCTGGACGTCTTCCTGTGCTTGGCTCCATGAGCGCATCCCCTGCGGCCTGTATGGCGGACCCGCCTGCAGCGGTGCACTTGGACTAGTACTGACTGTTACCAATCGGACGAGATCCATCGATGAGACACAGTGAACCCTTGTGCCGTCGTCCTGCTGCATGATGTGGGTTCATTCCGTGCTGGTTGGTCAGGTTGTGATGCCTAGAATCCTACAATGTACCATGATGAACCCGCTGCTTGCATATCGAATCACCGTCGTCTTAATTCCCGTCGGTCATGCAGGGGCGATTTTTTTACGTCAATGATATGCAGGCTGTTTGATCATAGGCTATACATGTACATTGATGTTTCATGGAGTGGCGCACGATTCGTCTGGCAGCATGCTTGACGGGCTGACCTGTGTTACAGGAGGTCTTGTTTGACAGCTACAGTGAAAACGGGCAAGCAGGCGAGAAGTACTGGGCACGGCTCAAGGCCCTCGTGTTGAAAATGTGTCCGGAGAGCTACGACGTGATTTGGGAGGCGACATTTGGTGCGCATGGCACCCTCGCTGCCGTCACTGACGGCTCCTCTGCATCTGCGACAGGCCACAGCGCTGCTGATGCTGTGGATCTGCAGCATTTAGATGCCCTGCAGTGTGAACAAGCGGCTGCTGACAGCACCCGGGGGAAAATATGGGCTGACTGCATGCCCGTGCTTGATTTAGTGACTAGGGCATGACGTGGCTCCCTTTGAAGCACCAGGTGTTGTTGCACGGTCACTGCTCACTCTAGCAGCCGATCGTGTGAGTCGTGGGAATTGTACCACATCGTCAGGGTACCATGACAACTATGCCACACAAAACTTCCGACATGCGGATTTCGGGCAGGCACACAATCGAAATGGATTGCTTGCTGTGCCGGGCCTGGGTGCTTCAGCCTCACCAGTACATGCTGCATTGAAAATGTAATGAGAGCATGCCTCATGCTTTAGTTTGCACGATTGGCTCCTCGATCATGTGCACACACTAGCTCACACAGCCTTGGGGGTCGACAATTGAACTGTGTGCTAGCCGGATTCCATACAGTAATAGTCCCAGGGTCTGGGAATATGCGAGGTTCATTCATGCCACACTCGAGGCTGTGCTAGGGCTCAAGCCATCAGGTGTGTAGGAGCACTTTGCTGGTCGGCTGCGTCCGCCCACACCCTTCCATCAATCGGGATCGCAATTCTATCAGAAGATGGTCTTTGCGAGTGGAGAGTGCATTCAGTGGGTATTCCAGCGGTCTGGCGCTCCTGCTATTGCCCAGGCTGGACTTTCTGATCCCTTCTGCACTCTAATCCAACCCACGTTGGCGCTGGCTTCGTGCGGGCAACGTTTAAAGGATCATAAATCCAGATGCCACCAACACAGTATGTCACACAGGTAGGACCGTTTCATGTATACCTACATCGTGTGATCACCGTCCCAGGTCAACCATAGCCAACTAGCCTCAGGGTTTGCAGTGCGCAGTGGTGCGCTCAGTTGAGGTGGCTGTGAGTGTTGCTGCCTACTACCCTCAAGCAGATGGGCAGACGCAGGACTTCCGTTGCACTGTGTGGAGGCAGGCATTCGTCATTGAGCGCCGGGAAAGCGAACTTTTGTCCCGCAATCGCTGCAGTGTGCCTCGCACACTGTAATTCACTTGGCTACCATCCACCTTGTGTCAAGCAGCATCAGAGGCAGGTGGGGGCAGTGGAAGTCTAGGCTGTCATTCACCCCGTCAACTCCAGCATTGAACCATTGGCTATTCCGTTTGTCACAAAGGCCCAGACACAGGGAGAACGGCTTTCACCGGCAGATGTGGGTGCAAGGGGCCATGATGAAGGAGTGATCCCATAGATGACATCCTCAAGAGGGTGCAGTTGCAGTCAGCGTGTCTTATTCGGTGAACATCGTGTCTGGCAACAGGCGCTGCTGCAGACCACCACCGGTGCAGTACCACCTGCTCGGGTACTGAGCGGGCGCTGCGGGAGCAGGTACAGCTACTGAGGTTACTTATCACTGCTTTGATACGCATGCGGACGATACTGTGCCATTGAGCCGTGAATAAAATGTGAGACTGAGGCTGCGTCGCTACATCCGAAGGATCAGCAGCTGGAGCATGCGTCCTGCCACTACAATGCGTGCTGTGTACGCATTCCCTGCCTTTTGCGCATCATGCATTTGAATCAATGTCGCCATGTTGATAAACGATGTGGCCATGCAGCACATCGGATACCGAAGCTTAGTTGTTTCTCAAGCACATGGTGAAACCGGGCATACAGGTGCAGATGTACGACACGGTTGCACAGGGTCTCCTCTTGTGCGCCCTCGCAATGCATGACAACGATAATGTGGCCGGAATCGTCACCGTCAAAGCCTGGCGTAGCCTGTGTCTGCCTGCGCTCGTGTGCACACGTATGTGTATGCATAAGAACGCGAAAGAAGGTACGTGCGCACAAACACCGCGCTTGTATACCGAGGTACTGCAGACATCTCACGCCATAAACGGCGATACAGCTGAGCACACACCCGTCAACCAGATTTGTCGCTGGACTAGCTGCGGGCAGTAGTGCCGTTACACGTCAGCTTGCGGCAAATGGACATCCAACAACATTGATCCCAAGTTCTATTTCGCACGAGTGTTGTTTGTCTGCGTGATGGATTGAAGTGCGATACTTGCTGTCCTAGTTTGCAAGACACTTGTATGGCATTTGCACGATCTGCTCGCGATTGATCTGCGTTTGAATGAGCGTGGCTTGGTGACGTGCGGCACTGCGATACAGTCGGATGGCTTCGACGGGGCCATCCCAACCGCGATCAGGCCTTTAAATTCCAGATACAAGAATGCGAAACCTCGACTAAGCAAAATTTACAGTCGCTTATCGAAATTCAGTGTTGACGACGTTATCCAACATGTACTCTGGGCCTCTGGACGCCCACGTCAGATAGCTGTGCCGGTACATGCTATGATATGGGCATCCTTGTGTATGTTCCGCTTTTGGCGATGTACTCGCTTTGCGAGTCCCTGATTCGATGCATCAAAGACACGATCTCGGGGGAGGGGAGCGTCTACACCGACTTCCAATATTGTGGGACAGCCGTCAACAGGTATGTACTTAATTCTACGGGAATTGGTAGATACTGAGAGATGATCTGAGGCTTGTTGCTGGCTGTGTCGACGAGCAACTCAAGCTGACTGGATGCCGCAAGTATAAGCGCTGCGTGCGCTGGGTGTCCCTCGCCTTGAATGATATGTCTTCGCAAAAGAAAGCAAAAATCCACTCTGAGCGATATAGATCCCACGTAGCTTGAACTATGGCGCATTACCCGGCCACGTTGTGCTTTTTCGGTACTGCACGTACCACCGACATGTTGCCCACCCGTTCCTCATGACATAACTCCATGTAACGACAACGCAATTCAGTGTTCTACAGATGATCTGTAAGCTGAGTTCAAGGCCACTTTGTTCAGCTGTGCATTTGTTAGCCATGCAATGCAAACTTGTAGAGCCAAGGACTTGCCTCGAAACCACCTGCACTCCTGTGCAGTTGACGCAGTTTCTATGCTGATCATGCGGGAAGAAGTTGACATGTTTCGCCATATCATAGGCTGATGTTGGTGAAGCCGAGCGTCCTTCTGTGCCCTCGGTACCATGGGCTTTGGTGTCTGAACGCCATTCAAGCATCACTGAAATCCTGCAAAACTCTGAAGAGAGCTGTTGCACCCTTTCACTGTGCTGCACGTGCAGGCAAATTGTCAAGCAGCTACAAACCTTGCGGGAGTTCACCCCGCCTGTGTGGGGCTGTGGACCAATCCTGCAGTTGTTTCTTGCAGTTATGTGCCCCGCCGCAGATGTTCACTACTATCCAGAGGTTTTGCAAATGAACGATGGTGGAGACGTCATCTTAGATTGGGCATCGGACCCTTTTAAGATTCGACAAGATGCCCCTGTCTTGATTGTCCTCCATGGCATAGGTGCGTTACTATCTGGCCTCAATCTTGGGCTGGTGCCGTTGGGGCCGTTACAACAAAGCACGTAATGCATATTACTCGTTGACGACTTTGGAGTGATGCCATGCCATATATCTGTGGTGTTGAGTTCTATCTGCGGTGGGGATAGTCGTGGCTAATTGCACTCGTGTGCCATCCCACAACCACAACACTGTTATGTGTCTACCAGGAAGTACATGATCGAGTTTGACCGCCATTTCATGCTCGCCGGCCATGCTTGTGAGTGCACTTGTCACACACGGTCGATTGCCAGTCCGGCTGAGTAGCCCAGGCACCAAACAGCTGGCAGCATAGAATTCTCAATATGTGCAGCTGGACACAGTAAGGAGCCCTACGTGCGCCGGACAGTAGACAATATGTGTGAAAACGGATGGACAGTGGTGGTATATAATCGGCGTGGCCACAGAGACAAATCGGGCATCCGGAGCATTGTTGAGGACGCAGTGGATGCCGAGGTCAGTGAGTTAGCATGTGAAGTGGCCTCTCCACGGTCTCCAGAGGCAGAACAGGCACCTGAAATTGGTACTGCTGCTGTGTCCGACATGGCTCCATCGCCTGACAAGCGCAAAAGACCTTGGCCGATGTACAGTGACTTGGAAGATATGCATGAGGTGTGACAGCCCAGTCTCGTATTGGCTGTGGTTCAGCTGCACTCGCTGCCTGTATCTAAGCCTCAGTATCGATGCTCGAGCTAAGACCAAGGCATGGATGTTGCCTGTTTTGTTATCAACCAATGTCTCACTGCCATCTGAGATGTCAGGGCAGTCTCTATGCTCCTTCCATGTGCCAATGGGCATGAGGTGCTTTCATGAATGGCACAGTTCATGGCCAGGGCGCAGGCCATGAACACAGGCTTCATTTGTACCATCGACTCGTGAGTATATGGCAAGTTCCCATCGTTCATACTGTAATTAGGAGAGCTAATTACCTATTCGCCTCGCTGGAAGTAGCGCTTTGTGCCGCAGTGCTGTTGACGTCTCCATGGTGTAGGTAGTACAGCATGTCCTCTCAAAGGGAAACTCAGACGTGTATGCAATTGGTTTCTCAGCAGGCAGCAACTGCCTGATAAAGTATGTGGGAGAGACTGGCTCGCAGTGCCCGCTGAAAGCAGCTGCGTCAGTTGCAAACGGATATGACATCTCAAACGGGTTGAACTACATCAGGCACAAAGCTTGGATGCTTGACAGGTAGGCTCTTAGCCTTGCAGTTGCTGTGTGAGCTGCATGGACAGCCGAACCGCGGTTGCCACATAACCTGTAGCATTCACACTCTGTTGTACGCCTTCCGATGCAGAGTTCCACGCACAGAAACTCTCGCCAGCCCACACGTGCAGCAAGGCCTTGAACAGATGTCACTGCTGGTTGCAAGGGTGTGACCTTTGCAACGCACAGCAGATGTTGGTGGCTGCCATCCCTTGTGGCTTACCAGGCATCGCTGAGCTCGTTCATCATTCATCAGTAACATAGGTCTGGCTGTGATGTCCAGCTGCACCATCTTGCCACAGCTATCCGTTCTCAGCGCCATGCCAGTATTTCTCATGCTGATGCTGTTCTCAGGATCATCGCACACAACCTCAAGCTCTTGTTCCAAAAATGTGCCCAAGACATAGAGCTCCATGGTAGAGAGAAGATAGCACACCGCGACGTCAAGAAGTGCCGGAGCGTCCTTGACATCGACACGGTGATCACATCTCGGCTGTACCACATTGATGTGCAGTCGTACTGGAAGAGCCAGTCATGTATAGCAAGTGTGCCGGACACAAGGATCCCACTGCTGTGTCTGAATGCGAAGGACGACCCGTTGATTGACCCCACACTGGTTGTGGCGGGCCACACTTTTGCCCGCCAGAACGAGAACATCGTCTCTGTTCTCACATCCCATGGTGGCCACCTCGGGTGGGTGACAGGTTGGAGGCGACAGTGGATGGCATCTGCTGTCTCCGAGTATTTCCTCGCTGTCCACAAAGTCTTGAAGAGGGCAGTTAAGTAGAACATTGAGTCAACTCTATGAGCTATGGCCAATGATCGGGAGATAATCGTACAACTTTTGGCATCAGCAGCTGTGTTGCAGACTGCTGTGGTTGTGTGAGGTGTTTGCCACTGTACGCATGCACTCAAGCCCTGCTGCAAATAAGTTATGATCACGCCAGGAGCCGTCAGGTTCTCACTCTATGCGTTGGTACGGATTTTTGGCAGCGCACAACAGATGTGTTGCTGCTCTGTAGCAGTGTAGCCATGCAAGATGTTCGTGAGGGGGTTAGCATCGACCTTGTCAATGCGCTGCCTGATACTTAGGTTATGCAGGTGACCTGGTCAGCATTGAAGCACGACCAGTTTGAGTATGATGAGAGGTGTAGGGGCTCGGGGTAGGTGAGTCCGCACGTAGTTGGTGCGCTTTGGAATTTGATGTAATTCATTTGGGAGTTGTGCTCGTTCTCCTAGGTATCCTGTGTATCCTGCAATCAACTGCATCACGTCCTGTGTGATCGAACCAATGGGTACTCTGCCGTGTAGGAGGTCAGCATTCACCTATAATTGTGCAAGCGTTGCTCCACTCGTGTGTGCAATGCACTGAGATGCGACCAACCCAACGGTGGGATGCTTGATTTGACAGATGTGCTCTTACAGCGCATGAGAGTCTTGCCTGGTTCACTCAAAGCTGTGTGATGCAGTTGACAGCGGTTCTGTCCCTTGCACTGATTACACTGTAGGACCACAGTATCATGCTGCCGAGCTGGAGCATAGGCCACCGGACAGCTGTCTACATGCTCACAAGAAAATAAGTTCAGGTTGTCATATGCAAGGCACTCCCAACAGCTGTACCACCGTTTCTGGGTGCATACGAATCGAATCCAGATCAAAAGTGGTGTTGCGCCATGTGTATCGTTTCCCAGCATCGACGCTGCGCCCCCCGGCGCACTTTCTCATACATAGCGTCCTACCCGCTTGTGTAGAGTATCCTGACCAGTTGAAGTCAGGTTCTGTGGTGTCCATACCGACCTGACTACGAAGTTGAGGTGTTGGCAGCAGAAACAGAGCATGGTGATGGGGGAACTCTGCTCACCTTTGCAGTACCGTGTGACTGTCTGAAGGCTAGATTGGCAAGGTTGCTAACCAGGTGCAAGCTGCCAAATGCAACCTTCGTAGCCTAGTGATGTTTGCTGTGCTGCGTCCGTGAGTTCAGATGGCAGGGCTTCTGCCACCTCAGGTCATCAGCAGGGGGACGTGGGTGCCTGGAGCTGTGCCGCCCGCGTGGCAGTCCGTGTGCGTTGCGCTCACACAGATTGATCACAGGAACCGTGCGCATCTATGCTTTGACTGTGCCAGTCTTAGTGCGGAGGGCCTGAAACGACTTCATTGAATACAGCGCGGTGCACTATGGAAGAACTGATTGTGATGCCGTGATTCGTGCAAGGCAGAGGGGCAGAGAATGAGAGGCAGTGGGGCGAAAAAGGCCGAGAGGTATTGAGGCAGAGCCGTAGAGAGGCAAGGGGCAGCGAGGCAGAAAGCCAGAAAGGCAACGGCGAATTGGGGCAGAGTGACGGGGAGGCGTATAGGCAGAGGAACAGATGAAGACAGGTGAGGGGCGAAGAAGCAGGGACGCAGATACGCAGAGAGGTAGGGAGGCAGGGGGACAGGAAGGCAGAGAGGCAGAGAGGTAACGTGGTGAGAGGCAGCGGGGCAGAGGGGCAGATAGGCAGAGAGTGAGGGGCAGCGAGGCAGAGGGGCAGAAAGACGGAAAGGCAACGACAACTTGGGGCAGAGAGCTGCCGAGGGGCTGCATCCGCTTCTGTGCCTGTAGCGGGGCAACATGCAGTGCCCTTTCCACGAGGATATCGACCCCAGTGTATGTATTGCGTTTGCGCTGCTGTCAGAGATGTGGGATTCGTGGGGTGCCACACAGGTACATGAGGACGACTGGTCAGGAGTCCGAGCCTGTCCGTTGGTTGGGGTCTTGTCAGTGTGATGACGTGGTTTGAGACGCAAAGAAAGCACTTCACTGCTGTACTGCTTTACCATGCTGAGTCAGGTTCAGCGAGTTCGCAGACACATGAACCAGAAACGTTCTGGATGTGATGGCATGACCCTAGCTCTTGCTAAAGAATGCCATCAAGCGGGTCCACGCATGTATGGGTTGCTTGTGGTGCCCATGCCAGTTGAATAGGTCAAGACTTTGAGACCGAGGCATCCGGAGAGCATGATGACGGAAAGCATAGTATTCATGTTCATGGAACGCTTTTACTCGGTATGGCATGACTCTCTCATCACAAGGTGAAGCCTTTCGCATGTCTGAACTGCTGGCTGTCAAGAGTGAGCTGTAGAGCAGCTGCATTGCTTGCTCAGGTACGCGTGAAAACATGCTCTCACTTCGAAGCATCCATGCCATCTGCCGGGGCAGGCATCTGCGCAACCATGTCAAGGTAGTCTAGCTTGTGAATACACTTCTCCACCGCAGGCCGAAGCCTCTTGGACATGTCTTGCAGCCCCCGCTGCACGGCACGAAAGCTCGGCATGACCTCTATCTGGGGGGCGCTCTGCAGCGTCTGCCCGTGTGCTTCACACAACGCCCGCGCCCACGCCAGCACGTACTCCACGTGCGGGCTCTTGCCCAGGTCCTCCGCCAGTGCTGCGAACACCGGCACTGCTACCCCGGACGGCATCGCAGCGACAACACCACGCATGTCCGGCGGCGGCACGCGCAACAGCACGTGCCGCACGTGAGCCGGGTCGTTCAGGCGGACAGCGACAAGCAGCGCCTTGAGGTGTGCGCCCTGGCCGATGAGCCGGTGCATGACCGGCACCGAGATGTCCTCCGTCAGGTTGGTGGGATCAAAGAGTGCCTCGGATGCGAGAGAGTACAGCAAGATTCCCTCTGTCGTGGCCGCCGCCCACATGCCACCTGATGGAGACAGCGCCAGGTCCTTGCACTGCAGAATTGCTTTCTTCTGCCCTCGTGTTGTGCCTGCACGGGCCGCAACAGCGATGCTCAACTCGACCGAAAGCAGGTGGGGAAAGCAGGCCACATGGGGCTGCATGCTGTACATGTACAGGTGCTGCTGACTCTCTGAGCATGCCCTGCAGAGAGGGCGACGAAGACTCCTGTGTCAGGGAACACTGTACGGACTGGAGGCTGTTCACACAGGCCAGGCCGCAGTCACTAGAGCACCACGGGGCAGCCCTGAAGGAACACACGGCAGCCCACCACACAGCACCGTCTTGCGCTGGCCGCAGCCGCAGCTTGCCACCTCCCGTGGTACAGCAGCCAGCGCCACTCAAGGCACTCAGCTTGGCAGAGCAGTGGCATCGGTTCAGCGGTGGCACCAGATCCACGATGCAGCTGCAGCGGTTGTAGTGAATGCGCAGCGTGCTGCCTTTGCGTGTTCAAGCGGTCCCGGTCGCTCGAGGCGTCGATGTCCTCATGAATTCGGCAACGTAATAGTACATATGTGAACAGTACATACACTACCAGTGCGTACAGCAGCACAGGGGCATTGGCCTGTTGCACTCTGTGCCAAAAGGCCCATCTGTGGCCAGAAATCACTGACACAGAGCATGCTCAGCAGCAGCCTGGTGCAACGGCGGAAGTTGCCAGACTTTGGGCTTCCTGCAGCATTGCCAGTGCACGGACGACGGGGCGCTAACTAATCCACCTAATCCACCGCCTCCTTCTGCAACTGGAGGCGCCACCAGCAAAGTTGGGCACAGTCGACGGAAGCCACAGCAAGAACCGTGCACAGCTGAAGTGAGGTGCTCATGCAGGGGGGGGGGGGTTGAGGGCGCACCGGGCAGCCGGCTCGCGCCTTCGACGCCACCAGCACTCGACGGAGGCAGCACCACCTGCTCGTCCTCCTCCTCAACGTCCAGGAGGTCCAGCGGGCCGGCGTCCGTCATGTTCCGGGAGCTGAGTTGGTCAAGCACGCCGTCCAGCGACAGGTTCTTCGAGAGCTGGAAGCGCTGCAGCAGCACGAGCTCGGCGGTGTCGTACACGCATACCCACTTGGTCAAGCCTCCGGCGAACAGCAGCGAGCCGTCGGCGGAGTAGCGCAGCGCGGTGAACGCGTGGCCCGCGGCTGTGTTGTTCACGGTGCGGCGGTCGGTCATCAGCCGCCCTCCGCGGAGGTCCCGGCGCGCCTGCAGCCACCCGGCATCTCGCGTGCGGCTCACCACCCAGCCACCGTGCCCGGCGTACCGCAAGTCGGCGCAGCGCGCATAGAGCGTAGTTGCGACTCGTGCGTCCATACGCGCGTGTGGGATGTCACACTCGCGCTGTCAGCGCAGAAACGGGTTTCACTCGGTGCACACAGCACCTGAGCCGTGCGTTTTGTGCGGAGTGCGCCACCCAGCAGGGCGTAAGGCCGCACCAGCATCGTGGTGGCAGCGGGCAGGAGGTGCGGATCCCACACACACGTGTGGACCCCGATCGTCGCGTGCTATGCCGTGGCTCCAGCCATGCATGCGTGAGGCAGCTGCTGCCAGCCCAGCACGCACAGAGGAGACGGGGAGAATGCGGCCGGCTGCGCGTGCGTGTGCGAGCAAGGCTCGCCTGGCAGAGGCAGTTTGGGATGGTGCTTTACCGGCGCGAAACGGCCACCGTCCAGAGGCGGCGGTCGTATGCATGAGCCCTGTGTGTGGTGCAGGATGATCAGCAGGGTGCACGGGTTCACTGGCCTGTTCGGTGGCTCAACTGGACAGGATGCAGAATTCGAGGAGCCTCGCGAGTCAGCAGCGATGGCTTGTCTGCGTCGGGGGGTAGGTGCTGCAGTTACCGCGCTGCATCGTATGCTATCGTGCTGCATGGTATGCTATTGACGCGACATGGCACCGTGTGGCTGTGGTCTCTGTGCCGGTGCTGCGGTGGGAACGCGGTGTTGACCGCTTTGTACGCATGGAAGCATTACCAGGACAGGGGTCGCATGGTTCCCAGGTGATTGGCAGGACACGGAATGCAATGAGCATGCGAGCGCATGCGAGCGAATGAGAACAGGGACAGAGCAGGTCGCCGCACCTCGATGACTCCAGTCAGCTTGGCGTCTTGGCTGTCCCAGAAGTGGACTTCCCCGTTGAGCGTGGCTGCTGCTAGGAAGCGGCCCGCGGGGTGGATGGCAACGCACAGCACCTCGTGTGAGTGCTGCAGGATCTCTGTTGGAGACTTGTCTCCGGAATACGTGTTCCATAGCCGCACGGTCTTGTCCCATGAACACGTGGCTACCGTGGTGTTGCCTGCAGTCGTGGCCTCATGATCAGCTGCCGGCACGATCGCAGCAAAAGTAGCTCCTGCTGACTACGGTGATCAAATCGTCGGCAGATCATGTGGGCATGTGTCAGGCACTGGTATTGTGGATCGTGTCCAGGGTGTGTGACAGCCGCAGGGGGCAGTTGCGGCAGCAAGCTGTTGGAGGTGACATCGCACTGGGGTTGAATGCGAGTCCACTCACAGGACCCTCGTGGCCGCTGAAGATGTCGAGCAGGTGCCCGTTGCGCATGCTCCAGAGGAATATCTGAAAGGAGTCCTTGCTGCCAGCGCAGACGATCTGGCCGCTCGAGTCTACTGACACGCATGAGAACTGAACTGGCTCCGGTGCGACGAAGGTCCGGAAGTTGCGATACCTGCACACCTATTAGCTGCTGAGAAGGGCAACTCTATGCGGCGCAAGAAGCTGGAGCACTGGATGATGGGGCAGTGACTAGAGTCTAGCGTAGGGATGGCGTGGACGGCATCAGTTGACACTTTGTTGCATGCCCGTGCCCATACCGTCAATGTTCAGGCCATGATGTGGTGCCATGGGCGAATCAGAAACGATCTTACTGGAAAGCAGTACTGCCGCACGATGCAGTCAACGAAACAGTCCACCCCAATGCGTTTGACCTGCTCACGGAATGGATCAAGATGAAAGGAGAGAACAGATGACAAGGAAGAGGAAGTGTGCTGCGAGACGTGCCGTGGTTTTGGTGAAGTTTTGGTCAACAAGCACTGTATCAGTGTGAATGTAGGGTAAGGAAGACATCCACGCAGCTGCCCTGTGATGCCAGGACCAACTCAATGCGTCTTGCAGCTGGACGTTCTTGCACACAGCAAAGGGTGGGCTCCCTGTGCGCACCTAATCAAGTCAAATGCCCGGGCTGTGCCGTCCAGCGAGCATGAGACCAGGGCATTGCTGTTGGGTGTGAACACGAGCCCTGTCACAGCCCCTTTGTGCTCCGCAAAAGTCACAAAGCAGCTACCACTGGCCACAGACCAGACCTTGATCTTCGCATCATCTGCTCCCGACGCCAGATGTGTGCCATCCGGCGAGAATGCGACGACAGAGACATCGTAGAAATGGCCTTGCTGCTTCAGGACATACGTCTCGGACCGCCACTCCCAGACCAGCAGCTGCCCCAGAGCAGCGCAGCCAAGCGCAATCCACTCCCCGCTGCTGTTGAACTGAATGGTTGAGATGCGATGCCGAGATATACTCAGAGATTGCAGGTGATCAAACTCTGGCAGCTGGTGCATTATGAAGTGGCCTGATGAGAAGGCAGCAACGAGGAGCCCAGTCGGTCCATGATAGTCCGCTGCAGTCAGCTTAGTGTTTTGCTGATGGTAGTAGTGCTTTTCAGTCAGCTTCCAGCTGCCGTACGCGAACCCATGCGCCTTGGGATCGTCATCCACTTCAGACCCGTCCTCCTCCTCTGGCTCACTCTCACTCCCATCTTCACCGTCAGAGCCCCATCCCGGTCGTTTACGTTTTGGTGGTTGCTGGCCAGCTGCTCTCACCTCATCTGGCACGGCCTCTGCAGGTGTAAAAGTATAGCGAAACAAGGCTCCATCTGCAGAGACTGTGAATATGGACGGCTCTGGGTCGCCCAGTAGCAAAGCTGCTCGCTTTGTTTCAGGAGATGCAAAGAAAGCTGCAACGACAGCTTCCCTATGGCCTGCTAGAACCGGTGGTTTGAAGCCGGGAATAGGTGATGCAGAGAACACTCGGGTGGTGAGGTCCTTGCTTGCAACAGCTAACCACCTGCTGTCGCTAGACCAATCGATGTGCACGATATCACCTTGGCAGCCTCCAAATGACCGCAGGAGCTGCATGGGTGCGAATGCCTTCTCACGGGAAGGGCAATTCCATATCTGCACAGCACTTCATCGTCACGCATGGGCCTGGAAGAATCCAAGCATGGCTCTTCACGAAGTAACTCAGGGGAGAATTCCAGTGCCGTAGCTGCTGCTGTGCAGTAGCTGTCGCAGGAAACATCAGCATTGAATTCTCTGTCAATCCGGTCATCCGCGGAGGGTCCAGAGCACGAGCTCTAGCACCATCAGATGCATCAGGACATCAGATGCATCAGGACATCAGATGCATCAGGACATCAGATGCATCAGGACATCATTAGATTTGTGACGAAGGGCACAAATGCACTTGTTCTGCGCGTTCAAAGCCGCTGCATGCTAAGAATTGTAACAGGGGGGTGGGCAGAGTGAACCGGAGCTGCTGAACGGAGCTGCACCTGAAGGACTTTGCCGGCTGCGATAGCTATGAGGGAACCATCTGGAGAGAATTTAGCAGCATGTGCAGGGGCTTTCAGGCGCATGCGATGCAACAGCACCCTTGTGTGGCGCAGAGCAAGCAGCAACCGCCCGGACGTGTCCACTGTCAGGAGCAGCGAGCCATCCGGAGAGAGGACAACCACTTGGACTTGATGAGGGCTCTCAAATGGAAACGTTAGTGAAGAAGCGTCACCCAGCCCAAGTTCACGGACTCTATTTCCTGCCGGCCCAAGGAGCTTGTCACCGTGAAACAGCAAGTTGCCCCCACGATAGGGAACACCTAACAAGTTGCTGAACTTGTAGTCCATGGCCCCTGAGATCTCGTTGTGAGGCCTAACGTTGGGAGCGCTGCTAAATTATGCCAAGCATGCCGCTGGGCCGGAGAGCGCTAGAAGGACAACTCAGAGAGACGGCCCAGGACACCAGTTGTGTGCAGACACAATCTGCCGGTGTGTGAAACGACCAGCTTCAGCGCACGCAAACCGAGAGACAAACAGTATGTAGAGTATAAAATCTGATGTCTGAATATGCGAGCCTGTGTGGCTACAGCATGTGCGAAACTTGGTGCTGGCCCACAACATGCACGTACAGTAGATTTTACCCCAGATCACGACCGAGCCGGCACATGTTCGGACTACGCCATTATGTTGGGGTCAGTTTGGAACGTGCATGAGCAATTGCGCCGTTGCTCAGCTGCACGCAGGGCGCTGGAAATTGCTAGCCGTCACCAAGTGAGCATGCATGGCCATCGTGCCGGACGAGGGATCATATCAACAGCAGTGCGACGTGCTGGGAACCTTCACTTCAGCCGGTGAAATCTATGAGCCCCTGTATCACTTCGTTGTTAACGGCTGATTTATCTCGTGCCATCCACACCTGCAGTGCGAATTGTCATCTGTACACTGGCTGGCCTGCTGACAGATCCCGACAGTGTCACCTATATTATGGTATGGACACTCAAGCTACTCCTTGTCAGTGAACTGATGATTTACGTGAACAAGAGCGCTTCGTTCGTGGCATCTCAAACTGCCAAACATGCATTTTAACTGCGATTGCAATAATCGGGTGTCCCATCGACCGTACCTTGCCCTGTAGGCGAACTTAAAATCGCAATTTGAAGCCTTCGCGGGCTTTGGTACGCGGCAAGCAACATCCGAAATTGATGGGGCCAAATTTGCCAAGCTTTTTCGGTGATGCATCTGCGTTGCCTAGGCACATCGGATATGCGTGCTGTTACTAAATTGCAGTTCTGCTTCCCGTGTTGCACGACTATGTAGCAAATGTCTGTGGAGCTCTGCCACTTTATGTAGCCGCTGTGTTCAGGGAGTGTAAGCTGCTGGACAAAGCTTTCTCTGCCACTGACTGCGACTTGATCTTCTCCAAGGCATGGTTCTGTTTGTCACCACACATGCCGTTCGTCTGCTATTCATATCCTATCATCTCGCCTGAGGTTGTAGTTCATCTGTGCTGGTGATTCTAAGCCACAATGTAAGATTTCTGCAGGTGAAACCGAAAGGCGCTCGTAAGATTGGATTCACAGGTGTGTGAAACCATTCTGCTGTACTGGTCATAGCATAAAAGGATCAATGAATTCCAGATGGTGCATGTTGTTCTATTATGGTTACACCACCGCTGTTGCAGCTGTTTACAGCATTGCATTGATCTGTTGCATTATTCTTGTGGTTCACCATACTACAAAGTCTTGCAGGATACGAAGCTGCGCTGAAACTGGTGGCTGAGAAGAAGGGGATTGAGTATGATGCGCTGGTCGCTAAAGTCCTGGCCGCTGGTGGTCCTGCGTCGAGTGGAACTCAAGCTGAGCAGGTCAAATTCCATGATGATAAGAGTCTGTACACAGGTTTGCTCGCTCGCTGTCTTGAGAGCATGACAGAACAGAGCTAGAGACTGCCACCTTCCGGAGCAAGCAGGTCCACACACATTCGGCAGCCTTTCGCATCCTCACCACATGCTACAGGTGTTTACAAGAATGGAGGACCAACTAACGTGGATAATGGCACAGCAGATTTGAGCAATATAACCGACAGAACTGCAGCAGATGTCCGAGGAGTAAAGAAATGATACAAATGGTTTACACTCCAAGCCTTGGATGCTCATGTGCTCGAAGAGGACCAAGTTCATCAGGCAGATGTGATCAAGCAGTCTTTGCGGCTGGGACGGCGTGGATCACCAACAGCATACTTTGGCGCAACGGACTTGACTCGCATAGATATGGAAATGTAGTGAAAACGTTCACTGGTGGAATGGAAACAGATGCATATGTGGTGCTCCCAGATTATTGAGGAACACTAAACCAAACAATTCCTGACAGTATCTCAATAGGCAGTGGAATTCAAGGGCGCTTGGATGTTTTATTTGCTGTGTTCGCATTATCGTAACTTCTGCATCTCGCAGCACGCGCCTACCCCTGTGACCACCTGTGGCCATACTGTTTTTGGCAGCCATTGCGAGTTGCGAACAGGGCAGGCCGTCCGCGATCAAATACTCGGAAATCACAATTGACTTCTCTCTCACTCTTCTGTCGAAGACCCCGGACGTGAGTCCACTCGTCAGTCATGAATCGTTACGGCAACGTTCGGGGCGGCTCGGCCTTTCAGCGGCCTGAGAATGCCCTGAAGCGCGCAGAGGAGCTTCAACGTGTTGGTCAGAAAACAGCTGCTGTGCTGGCCCTTCATGATGTCCTCACCAGCCGCCGTCACAGGGCATGGATTAAAGGGCTGGAAGACATCGTATACCGCTTCATCGACTTGTGCGTTGAAGAGCGAATGGGTCGATATGCGAAAGAAGCTCTCATGCAGTACAGAAACACGTGTCAAAACGTGAACATCAACTCGCTGGAGGAGGTGATCAAGTACTTCCTGAAGAAGGCCACGGAGCGCGCCGAGGAAGCGCAGGCGAAGGCTGACGTGCGTCCCTTCTTATGATCATACTTGTCGATCTGACTAAAGTGTTTTTGGCGGTGGGTTTACGCGACCCAGTATTGCCAGATCATCGCAGTGGCTTGCACCCGCGCCCGCGTGACTGACCGACGGTGGGTGGCACACCCGCCACCCCTCTGATGATTTGGAGTCCGTCACACAGTCAAATACATCTGTTCAAGCTAACGATATCATATTAGCGCCAGTCACGGTATCGTTGTTTGAGAACCTGTGGTGGTCCTTGCAGGCCGTCATCCAAGAAATCGACGATCTGGACGCAGAGAAGAGTCCTGAGGATCTTATGCTCAGCTATGTGTCCGACAAGTCGAACAAGGATCGTGCAGATCGTGAGCTTGTGGCGCCATGGTTCAAGTTTCTTTGGGAGACATACCGGAACATCCTCGAGATTCTGCGTAACAATGTCAAGTTCACACAGATGTACGGGATGGTAACCAAACAGGCGTTCCAGTTCTGCCTACAGTACAAGCGTAACACGGAATTCCGCCGGCTGTGCGAAATTCTGCGCAATCAGCTGCTGACCCTCCGCAAGTGCGTCCCTCCTGCTGTTTTCAAATGCATTATGGATGCCACTCAAATCACCGCGTCTGTCTACCAACACGACAAGTCTCATCGCTGCTGGTTCGCGTCCCTTGCTGTCGCACATAGCGGTGCTCTGCCACCTTGGTTGCATTTCAGTGTCTGGACCGTTGCCGAACCCATACCTGCGTAGGCGTCATCTCACGAAGCCCTTATCCAGTTCAATTGTGTAGCATGCATCACTGTTGGTGGCTAAGCCATGTACTTGAACCATGCAGAAACCGCGACAACCGAGACAACCGCGACCGCCCAGATCTAAGCAATCCAGAGACTCTGAACCAGTGCCTGGAGACTCGCTTTGAGCAGCTCAATGTGGCATGCCAGCTGGAGATGTGGCAGGAGGCGTTCAGATCAATCGAGGACATCCATGGCCTGTGGGCGATCTACAAGAAGATGCCTAAGCCCAACCTCCGCGCCCAATACTTCTCGTGCCTGACACAGATTTTCTCCAAGAGTGGCAGCCACTGCTACCATGCTTACAGCTGGTACCAGCTCTACAGCCTCTCAGCCAAGCTCAGCAAGAGCCTTGCGCCGGCAGACAAGTCAAACATGGCGGCTGCTGTGCTGCTCTCCACTCTGGCGATCGATCCCTACGATCGCAAGGGCCCTGTGCGTCCCTTGCTCAGTCTACAGCTCCAAAGGCCACATAACACACCATCATGCCATGTCCAATTTATATCTGCTGTTTCTGCATGTTCTGTGGACAGGTGAGACTGCTGCTGTAGTAGGCACAACACACGCACAACATGCCCAATTGGAGACTCTGTCATCCAGCGTCCCTGCCATTTTAGAAACCACCCTTGTGTGAGTCTTGATCCAGTGGCATGTGTCCAGGAGAGCATGGGGGAGCACCCCCGTGCGGACCGGGCTCGCCGCATCATCGACATCCTTGGCTTCACGCCAGACCCATACCGCACTCCAGAGGAGATGCTCTCCCGAGCAAACCTCCTCACCGAGCTGCACCGCCACAACATCCTCAAGGAGGTTCCCAAGGACATCGCCGCCATCTTCAAGTGTCTCGAGCAGGTTCGACCAACTCGCAAACTAACCCATGGCAACTGTGCTTCGGACCACTCATCGTTAGTCGCGCTCGTGTAGATGTATGCTGCGCTGGTGGCCACCCGTGACTGTGCATGCTTGGGTCGGCTCACGTCGGTAGCCGTGGCATGGGCTGGTAGAGTCTCCGGTAACCAGGATACACGCATGCAGGACCGTGATCCGCTGCACCTGTGCACAACCGTGGCGCCGTACCTGGCAGCCCTGGAGGAGAAGAAGGAGGTGCCTCTCGGCGCAGGCGCGCCCGTCCCGACGATTGACTTTGCGCAGCATGTCTCACAGCTGCGCTCGGTGGCGGTGCTCAAGATGATGCGGCAGCTGTCGAGCGTGTACAGCGTCATGCGCATTGACAAGCTCAGCCAGCTGGTGCCGTTCATGTCGTTCCCAGACGTCGAGGCGGTGCTCGCGGACGCGATCAAGTTCGGCTACATCCAGGTCCAGATCGACCACCGCAGCGGCACAGTGCACTTTGGCGGTGCGCACCTGCGCAACGATGCGATGGCGACGCACCTGTCGACCGTCGCCGGCCGCCTCGCGGCGTCGATGCACCTGGTGAAACCGGCAGAGATTGTGGAGCGGCAGGACGCCCGCGCGGCCGTGACCGCAGCGCGCGCCCGCGAGACGGGCACGGACCTCAACAAGGACATGCTTGCACGGAAGGTGCTGATCGAGCGGCGCAAGGAGGAGCACGAGCGTGCGCGTGAAGAGGCTGAGAAGGAGGAGGAGCAAAAGCGACGTGCCGAACAGGTGCACCGGCTTCTTTGGGCTCTTTCTGTCTTGCGCCTGTGGATGCGTTGCTCTGTGATTGCGTCTGTGTCTGCATTGCTCTGCATGTGTACGCACGGGGTGGTGGGTGCTCGAGTGGGGAGTGGGCGACTGCTGGGTGTGATGGATGGCCCAACCGATGTGGGGGGGCCGTCTCAAACTGGGTTTTGACTGTAAAGTTTGGGTGCAGCAAGCGCGGGAGGCCGAGGAGAGCGCACGGCGCGCGGAGGAGGCACGCAAGCGCGAAGAGGAGCGGTTGACTCGGGAGTTCGCGGAGCAGGAGGCTGAGGAGGTGCGGAAGATGATCCTCGAGAAGGGCATCACCGTGAAGGAGGGCGAGTCGCTGGACAAGCGCTCTCTGATGCAGCGTGAGTTTGAGCGCAAGGCGCGTGAGCAGAACGAGTTTGAGGCCAAGATGGCCAAGATCGCTCGCAACATGGACTACCTCGAGCGTGCACGCCGTGAAGAGGAGGCGCCGTTCATTGACGCCTCTGCGAAGGAACGCGTGGACGAGCTGAAGAAGTATTACGAGGCGGAGCAGGCGGCGCTGCTGGTGCGGCACCGGGAGAAGTGGGACGCCGACGTGGATGCAAAGAAGCGCAGCACGCACCTGGCTGCCGACAAGTGCGCTCTTGAACCCACGCGGTCCAGTGTCAGCGACGCTGTGGCTGGCATGAAGCTGTCGCTTCCGGGCGAAGCGCGTTCATGCGTGCTTGTGGACATGCTTGCAGTGTGTGGACCTGTGCTGGCTCGGGCAGCTTGTGACGTGTGTGGTATGTGTGGTGGTGTAGCAGATGCCGTGCTGTACACCGGCGCTGTTCATGATTCGGGGTGCTAGGGTTGTAGTGCCTTTGTCAGTGGCATTCTGACTTCCAACTCTCCGTACAACAAACCAGTGAGCCTTTTTTTCGGGGGCTTGCCTGTCGCTGGCCTGCCTCCATGCCCTGCTCGCTAATATTATGACGACTCGAGCTTCGCTTCGCTCCAGCGACCTTCTGTGGTGTGCTAAGATGAGGACTCTGCGTGGATTGCATGGCCCCTGTGCGTGCGCTGCGTAAGCTGCGGCCGCTGCTGTGCAGGGAGGAGTTCAAGGAGCAGGTGTCTCAGCGGCGTGCAGCGGAGATCCAGCGGCTGCGCGAGGTCCAGGAGCGCAAGCGCCGCGAGGAGGCGCGCCGGCGGCAGCAGGAGCGCATCAATCTGCGCAAGCAGAAGTACATCGAGCAGTGCCGGGAGCTCATCGACACGAAGCACCGCGAGATGGAGGTGAAGGCGGAGGAGGAGGCGAAGGAGGCTGCGAAGCGGGACCGCGAGCATGCGCTAGAGATGGCGCGCCAGCGGAAGGAGCAGGAGGCGCGGGAGGAAGAAGAGCGACAGGCACGGGCAAAGGCGCGCGCCGAGGAGATGGCTGCGCAGGCGGAGGCACAGGCCGCAGCGCCCGCAAAGGAGGAGCGCACCCCAGTTGCGCTGTCGTCCGCGGGTGCCAACAAGTACGTCCCTCGCTACAAAGCGGGACCCGCAGCGGCGAGTGCTGCTCCAGCAGCAGCTGCGGCGAATGGAGAGACCGACGACGGCCCGGCGCCGTACCGTCCGGCGGCCCGCAGCGGTGGCGCCTTCGGCGCGGACCGATCGGACCGCGGTGGCCCTAGGCAGGGCGCATCGTCAGCGTTTGGCGGCAGCAGGAGGATGACTGGTGATGGAGCGCCAGCGTTTGGTGGTGCGCGCCGGGAAGAGTCGTCTGCGTTTGGCTCCCGGCGCGAAGAGGGCCGACCCAGCGCGTTTGGCAGCAGGCGCGATGATCCTGCTGCACCTGCCCGCGACCCTCCCCCGCAGCCCGACATCCGTCCGCGGGAGCCGGCCTCTGGGCAGAAGAAGGGTGGCTATGTGTTGCCGCATCTTCGTGGGAAGTAGGCAGTACATGTGGCGATTGCGTGGTCTCGCCCGAGGCGCTACTGGATAGAGTAGCTGCCGCCAGGCGTAGCTGGGGTCATACAAGCAGTCGGCCGGGAGTAAAGTATCTGTTCAAGTGCCACATGCCTGGCCATATTTGCACATTCTTCATGTAATGGCTTGTGAGCTCAACACCGAGTTGTTGCTGACACAGTATGACACTGCAGTCGGTGGAGGTTGTGCCGGCGGTTGGCTCGTCTGTGTGACTTTGGGGCTGTGCAACAAGCCATCTTTTGGCCAGGTCTGCCATCAGATGTGATATCTGTTCGCAGTTTCAATCTTGCTCGGATGTTGCAGCTGTGAGTGTATGTGTTTTACAGCGCATCTGCGTACACGCTATTACCTATGGTGCGACACTCCCACACGCCCTGCCCACTGTACTGTGGTACACCGGGCCAACAGCAGCCCCATCAACACCTCATATCATTACCCGCAGACATACTACCAGTGCTTGATGAAGGTTCGCCTGAGACTCTGTTGGCTCAGCGGGCCATGATGGAATGCTGGGCATGATATCGTGTGGCACCTGTTCTGGGCTGTGTGACTGTTCTGCTTGTGTTGACTTGTGCGTCTACCCCTAGGCGATGCCGGGCTGTTGCGTTGATCTCCATGTTACACGACAAGCCATGTGGCCGATCTGCCCCCAAAAACTGCTCTTCCATTTCCACAACAGGGTAGTTAAACTGCTCAAGCCGAAGTTTGGCCACCATTGCATGTTCACACACACATTCCGCCGAACTGGGAATTGCTGAGGGAGGAAGAAGCACAGGGCGGCGGTGGCGGCTACTGTGTGACGCTGTGACGTAATGCGGCACGTCACCCGCACCTGGATCAAACCAGTGATAAGCATCCTCCTCGCCTGTGTCTGCCCTCAGCTGCAGCAGCTTCGTCCGTAAAAGCAAACGTCGTTGCAACTGTAGAGGTGGCAGGCCAGTGGGGTATGCTTGCAACCTGCTTTTCCTAATGACGTCGCATCGGCGTGTCTTGTCCCTTTTCTCCTTGACCCCGCCGGTGCCCTGGGCCGTCACCCCCCTAGTGCTG
>JAUMHO010000009.1:2107840-2134384 GCA_032360965.1 Ulva armoricana
TTTTCGTGTGCTTTGGTTGGCTTGTGATTTACCCCTTGGCGCTGCCGGGATTTTGTGCTGATCTCCGTGTAACACGCGTACGGAGACCAACCCAAAATCCCGGCAGCGCCAAGCTACTCCTTAAGGAGTAAATCACAAGCCAACCCAAGCACACGACAAAACAATCAACACAGCAGATATACCACACACTCTAAACAGACGTCGAACCCAACACCACCCACTGACCCAGACGTCCTACGTAGGTGTGGGCAGTGTGGGCTTGCCAATGTCTTTCCCGAGGCACGGTTGCGCATCCAAGCATTGCTGTTCAGCGTACCGCATTTCTGCTGCAGTGCATTCGGCTTTGCGAAGGCCTGTTTATGGAGTCGATCGCAGTCTCACGGACAAGCTTAAGACGGGACCAGCCTCGGCACGAACGCTAACGCAATTCACGATTAACGGTGACGGGCTCATGCCATCATCTACTGACTATGAAGCTGTGGTTGCGAAGGCCCCTGGACCAGATGAAGCACAGTGGGTGTTTGGTTACGGCAGCATCGTGTTTAGGCCTGGATTCACGCCAGGCGAGAAAGTATCCGGGTGCATTAGAGGCTGGAAGAGAGTAATGTATCAGCACTCCACAGGTAACTTATCCACGTACAATTGATTCTAGAGTTGTTCCGTTGTCTTTGTTGTGTGCTCGATGGTTTTTCCTGTCTCCCACATGTGACCTGTGTCACAGACGCCTGACGTCAACCGGCCAGAGTTTTGCCGCACTATGTCAACCCAGTGCGGCCCAACTGGCCGTTCGGAATGTCGGAGGGGGACACTTCCTGTTGCGGTCCTTTTCACGCAGCCCATGCTACATAGGCCTGTCTGCGCTGCTAGTCTTAAGAGTCATGATTGGGGGCATAAAAAATCGAGTATGTTCACTGCTACGGGTCCTGCTACTGCTACTGCTACTGCTACGGGCATCATGGGACACATGTACAGACCACCGAGGGGTGCCTGGCAGCCCTGGACGGACAGCAACCATCATACCAAAAGAAGGTGCCACCACCTGGGGCGTCGCTTTCAAGCTGCCAGAGGACACCGAGGAGCGCCGGGAAGCTCTCAAGGATCTAGAGTGGCGAGAAAAACAGTGCGGTCCATCCAGGTTCCCTCTCTGATAGCGTGCCGCCATCAACACGTGCAATTGCCCCACTCAGCATACGCAACCACTCTCCACAGTTCATGAGAGTCTGAAAGTCTGAAGGCTACTTGCCGAGCTGTTGCAATGCGCTCACGCTAGAAAAGTGAATGCCACCATGCCACAAATGTGGCGTGAGAGCAGTTTTCATTATCAGACCATCAGTGACTGCTTTCTCGATTGCTGGTGCATGATGCCTCCCTCGTCTACTGTCTGCTTGTAAAGCTTCGTCGTCCATTACGTAGCAGCACACCAGCAAGACCATGGCCGTGCTACAGGTATGACCTGAAGGTATTCACGGACATTTATGATGAGGATGGCAAAGTACTCGTTCCTGGGGCGCTTGTGTATGTGGCCACAAGCGACACTTCCAAGAACGTGAACTGGGGCGGGCCCCGCAGCCTTCCGGAACTCGCAGAGCAGATAAGCCAAGCACGAGGACCATCTGGACCAAATCATGAGTACCTGTTTGGCATGGCGCAGGGGCTTCGGGATATAGGCGAACATGCCCATGACGATCACGTCTTTCAGCTGGAAGCTCTGGTGAAACAGATGTTGGCTGACAAGCAGCCAGTCTCAAACTAGCCACTGCAGCTGGCCACACTTTCATGTCCAGGTAGCCTTGTCAGACTGATTGCTGTGTTGGTGAAAATAGGAACCATGTGTATATCTAAAAAATGGCTGCCAAGCCAAGTAGGGAGGTAGTGTCTATGTGTGCAGAGCCGCCACATCGGCAGGCTAAGAGGGTGTGCTGTCCAACAAGCTGGCATTGAAATAGCGACAGCCGTTTACATTTGACTGTGTGCACACATGCTACTGCGCTTTAACAGACGCATCCTGTAATACTCGATGATAGAAAGGTATTTCCCACAGTTGGTGAGTTGGACGAGTACATGTACCAAGCTGGGTAAACTCAGCTACTGCCACACAGCACCGGCAACAGAGCATTGCACAACAGAAAGAAATTAGGTACAGAACATGCGTCCATTGCCCCAACAAACTCGGACTGGAGGTGCAGACCCACTCCGCCCTGTTGTTGCTTGGATAGCAGACGTGAATGTGCAGAGGGCCCAGGTTTGGCCACGACCCAGCAAGGAGTCTGCAAGCAACTGGTGTTGGCTCTCTTAACAAGATGCGACTAGTGATTTAATACTCCGTTCGGGCTCCAGGCAGTGCTGCAGCTGGGGGTGTGATATCAGTCCTGGCTCAGCTGGGTAGGGAGTGGGCAAGCACCCGAGAGTGCAGCGGATTTCACTCAGTGCATGCGGACTCTCTTCATCGAGGTCGGTAGCACTGTGAGCAGTGAGCTGTGAACACTGCGGGTTACAGAAGCATACAGGTGAACTGTCACTGACGATAATTGGACTTTTACTTGTGTAGCTCGGCTACCTCAACACGGTTCTAAACACAGGAGATGGGAGGAGAACAGAAAACGAGGTGGCCGAGAGAGTTGTACCAACCCATGAGGAGTACATATGGGATGGCAACGTGCCAGCACAACTGGAGGGAGATAGACACCGACACACTGTCACATGTATACCTCTGTCCACAGAGACTTGAAAATTGATCAGGGCCGGTTTGTTGAATCAATATTATTTTAATCGTATGGTAGTAAACTTAGGGATTGTGACTGCCCCAAGCAGGCAGCGGCGGCAGCAGTCTTTTTCACATGTGCACAATCAGACGTATGAGGGCACCGCAATGGTCATCCTGTTTACTGCAGTGAGCACGGGGTGTTGTACTGCTGTCTGGTTGCCTGAGATGTGTGCAAAACTCAAGCCTTAAATATCTCTTGAGCGGGGCACCAAGCACGGTCAAAGGGTTCGAGTCAAAACACTTGGATCATGCCATGTGGACAGTGTTGTGCAAACAGCAAGACTGCCCGGCAGGGTGCTGATTGACTTGTTACGATGCAGGTGGGGATACCATCTTTCCTGAGTAAACATTAATATCTACACAGGGAACACGATTTGCCTCCTGCTTACTGGAAATCATTCACCCCCCTGATCACCACACATCAATCACTCGAGCCTTCTCCTGTGTGCGGTACAATCACCTCGCTAAACTGGTTAAGAGCTGCTGCGGAGTGCAGTTACATGCAGACTCCTGCACAATCACCGCAAAAACAGAAGTCCGCATCACCACAGAACACCATCACCAGCCTGCCAGACATGCCAATGATGGTCAACTATGATCACTCTGCACACCCCCTCAGCTGTGTCAACGTCCCATCAACACGTTCATATTCTACATGGAAACGTTTAAATACCGTTGAGGTTCTTGGCGAACACAGCCAGGGAGCCGAGAGCACCCTCGCCGAAAACGAGCGCCTGCACGCCGTAGCCCAGGAAGGCGACCATGGCAAGGCGGGCATGCTTGATCTCAGCCTCCTTCAACCTGCCACCCTTCTCGCCTGTAGCGAGGTTCAGGGGGTCGAAGATTCCGCCGGGGTAGCACCGCTTTGAGACGTCAAGCTCGGTATTACGGTAGATCTCAGCGCCACCGACCAGCAGCACCTCGATCCAAACGAGCTGAGTAATGGAGAAAGGAAGGCTGAAGCCGAAGTAGCTTGCGCCATCGAGCTCGACCTTGCCAGCCTCGACCCAGGACACGCCGGTAGCAGACTCGGCGACGATGCAGCCGAGGCATGCGAGCATGGCCCAGCGACCGTGAATCAGCTCGCACTCGCGGAAACGCTCGAGGCCGAACACCTGCAGACGTAATGTAGATCTCAACATCTGTATACTGCATGCTGAAACGGGACGGGGCACGCGGCATGACCCACAATCGGTGACAGACAATAGGTACGATTGCGACTATGAAGGCTACAATACGCACCTCATCATATGGTTGGAGGGTCTCAGCGTTTGAAACCTGGTCGGTGCGGCCTTGGAAGGAACCAACGATCTGACCCGGCTTGTTCTTGCCTGCGTTCTGGTCCAGCTCATCGACGTCGACTTGGAGGTACTCAGCGGGCTTGGAGAGGCCGAGAGGGTCGAAGCCACGGTCACCTGCAAGATATGGATCAGAGTTATGACAACCTTGCTAGCACTTGTGTAGATCCGCGTACCCGGAGCGCAACCAAGATCCGGCATGTACACCGGCTGGCGAGGTCGAGTGCTTCGGCCCATGTATTTACGGTCGGACGCATCCAGAATATCTACGTGAAGACATGCAGGCATTAATGATGCTCATGCGAGTACGAGAGGGGGCTAGCGGCAATGCGACCACAGGGTTGAAGGCTCGACGGGGCAAAACCTAGACCCACGCACAATGCCCCCAGCAAATTGAGTATAACAATTGAATGGCCAGGATGTTGAGAGAGTGCGCATGAGCTCGAGTCTCATGGCTGCCTGTGGACCTCGGAGCAAATCTGAGACGTGGTGTGCTTTGCTTGGGTGAGGCCCCGACATTCACAGCACTGGGGTTATGTTTGTCACCAGGGTACAGCAATGTATGTGTTTACCTGAGCGAACGTACATGCAGATGGACCGTTACAGAGGGAGGCGAGATCTCAGATTGCAACGACACCGTGAAGACCGTGACAGGGGGCCGCAAGCAAGCAGCAGCCAGTGAACTCACCCGGAAGAGTTCCATCGAGCCAGTCAGGGCGGTTGGTGTTAGGCAGCCAGAGCGAGTCGCCCTCGAACTTGCGGTATCCAACACCGCCTGCACGTATGCCGCTCGCGATGGTACCAGACTTGGCAGGGGCCTTCTTGATCGCGCTCTTCTTGGGAGAAGAAGGCTTTGACTTCTTGGCAACCTGCTTGGTCCCGAACTTGGGCAGGTTGAACTTAGCTGTCACGTTAACGGGCATGATGTCCACGTCGAGGAGATGCTCTGGAACTTGGCAGAGGGAGGCTTGTGCAAGATGCGTGGTGTGGCTGCAATATGAATGTTTAGGTTACGTGCATTCAGCGGGATCATGCGTTGTGCTTGGAATCAGCTGAGCGGCTGATCCCGATTCGATCCAATGTTCCCAGATGTTCGCAATCTGCAAAATAAACCCCTTATTTCGAGTGGCTACAGGGTATGCGTTGCAAGATCAAAGACATGATACAGGACATCGAGCTTGCGTTAGAGACAGGACTTGCGGCGGGGACATGGTATGAAATTGCGTCTGGTTCATTTTCCATCTGGCAGCTGTCTGATCTGTTTCCGTTACCTGTGCGCGCGTGTTTGTACCCATGTCCGCGCTACACACCATTCACAGCCTTCCATCTCATTGTTGCAATATCTGCCGCCACGATTTTTATGCGTGCGTTTAGCCATAATAACAAATCCACGTCGTACTCGTTAACGTCGTTCAATGATTCAGCGCGGGCCGGGCCGTGCACGGTCCATACCGTTTGCGCACAGTGCTTCGCGCCTCAGGCGTACCCACTGCCGCGCGGCGACAACACAAAGCGTCAACCTTGAGAGCTTAAACACATGGTTTGATGTCAACTGTGGCGTGCGGGGAGCCAAAATAGCCGTAGCTGAAGTGCAAGACGAATCCACGAGAACAAACGTCCTGGGCTGTGTGGCCACCAACGACGTGAAAGTAGATGAGGTCCAGCATCCACTCTCTGACTGAAAAGTGTTTTGTACAGTAGTAGCCTTTTCTAATGACCGCTGAATGGGCATCCTTGGGCACCAACAGCATTTGACTTCCTGTTTACATGGAGCTGCCTCAACACCATCATCATCTGCTCCAGGTGGTTTGTGAGCTTCCTCAGACAGCAGCAGTAACATCGGTGGATGCCGTCAATCATCCAGTCGTGGGTGATGTCGCGTCAGGACGCAGTGAGATTGCTTCTCTGGCTCTTTGGCTCATGGCCGAGAGGACCTCACCAGCCAGCGCATTGGCGCCATTTGTTCAAGCGCTGCCGGTGCGGCTCTTGGACCCGTCGCCCTGCATGTGGGCTCATTCAATTGCTGCTCGGTTGGCATGCTCTGCAGTATGTCACGTCTGTGAAACGGTTTCACTTGGCACGGCTCACAAACCCCACCGGCACCAAAGCCACAGAGCGTTGTCAGGAAGCGTTCCGGAAGATGCAGTAGGGCTGATATCTCCAGCGTAGTCGTTGTTGTGCCAGATGTCTGCATTCATGCACCCACCGCTTTTGTATCTGATGACCCTTCTTTTCCGCAGTCGCACATGTCGCATGAGCACCCAGTTCCGCGTGGATGACCAACATAAGCGTGGGAGGCCAACGAGGGCACCCTCTGCCATGACCTGTCGACCATCAGCCTGCAAACGAGCCATGGCCCGCTGCCGTGGGTCGAGGCTGTGCCTGGGCACTGCTCTTGACAACCATTGTCTGTCCCTTGCTTCTCATCCGTTCTTGTGCTGAATGCGTCGAATGCGTCAGTCTTCCAGCTTGGCGGACTGGGAAATCAAGTATGCCAGGAGCTGCTGGTAACCAAAATTTCATAGCGTGCCTCTCAAGTCCATGCGTGCTGAGTGGCCACCCATACAAAGGCATGCAGGAACAAACAAACTCGCCAATCCTATGGGATGTCGAGTTCCGGGACCTGAAGCTCACGGGGTCGCCAACGCTGCCGCTTGCTCGTGAACGGGAGGCAGCTATTCGACAAGAGTGGGCAGACATTGCAGCCAGCATGGTTGAAGCGGGCTCCGAAGCTCTCAACGACGGGCGCTACAACGAGCAAGCTTTCTTGCAGGCGTTTGCGGTGGTGCTGGCACATGCCATCTTCCTGCCATCAGCCCAGTGCTTTGCCCTGCTGCCATACGTCTCGTTCATGCAGCGGACGGGCAACGACAACGGCTGTACTGTGGACTATGACCTGGGTACGATGCCTCGTCAGCCAGTATGTACTGCCTAATGCTGAGAAGCTGGTGTGGGCTTGCTGGACCGTTCAGCTACATGTGCCCTGACCTACCATCTCTAGGTGTAGAGCGCCTGGCTGGGCCGCCATGTGTCATTCTCGCTTCCGCAGCATCAGCACTGCGCTGTCTGTGCATGAGTCGGCCCACTGCACAGAGTCAGTGCTGAGTGTGTGTGCCATTCCTGCTACCGGTGTCTTCATGTGCCTCGGGGTGTGTCTGGCGAGCCTGTGGCAGTCAGGAAGCATGCGAAAGTCGGTTGTGGTTTTGCAGAGAAGGAGGTCGTGGTTGTGAAGGCGACCCGGCCATTCATGCAAGGGCAGCCTGTGCTGCTAGACGATCCCCGCCCCAACACGGAGCGGGTCCTTGCAACAGGAACACTGCAAGACAGAAACTTTTCAGACTACCTGTTGTTTGCAGCAACGCTCGTGCCGTCAGATAAGCTGTACACATCCAAGCGCGAGGTCTTGCGAGCGATGGACATGCAGGTTAGGCTGTGCCCCACCTTTCACCATGCATGCAAGTTTCGTGCTTTCCACACGCGGACAACAAAACGTGTTCATACTCTGTGTTGCTGATCTGTGCACTCACCCAGAGGGTCACCTAGAGGGTCACCAAACATCACTTTCTTTGACCCTGCCAAGCATATGCCATTCAGGAGACTGAGATATACCCGATGTACAAGGAGAGATTCCCAATACAGCTGCTCAGTTTCATTCGGTTCTCCCGAATTCAAGACATTGGCGAGCTCGCGAAGGTGCAGTTTGATCAGGATGTCATTATCTCACCCCAAAACGAGTACGAGGTGCTGCAACTGGTTATGGCAGATTTACGGGAGCGCCTCCAGGGGTACCGCGAGAATCAGGCATGCTCCACTGCACCATTTGGATTCCACGCCAGTGAAATTTTTGTGTGTGCACGAACATCAGGTTGAAGTCGCAACCAGCGTGGCGCATGCGCCCTATCTGAATACCATGTCAGGCTGCAGCTACGGTCCTACTGCAGCGAATAAAGTTGTAGGGCTTGTGTGCAGGAAGAGGATTTGAAAATGTTGCAGAATCCAGATTTAGAACCTTTAGAAAGGCTTGCAGCTCTGACCAGGCGCTCTGAGAAGGACATTTTACTGTCAACAACGGACGCCGTCAGGCAGCGGCTTGCGCCAATCCGAGGCATCCCAACCAAATCAGGAAAACTTGAAGACCCGAACCAGGACTTACTTGACATTTTCGAAACTGTAGAGGGGATTGGCACTGCGCCGAAAACTCTATGGAAGACATTTTCCAGGTGGGCAAGCGGGAAAGATGATCCGGACTTCCGGAGGTAGACGTTCATGTAACACCAGCCTGAGCCTTGTTCATGATGCATGCAGCCAGCCAGTGTTACATCAGTTGCACACCTGGCCACCCACGGGAACCCTGCACTCTATGACATCTCGCTAACACCCCGACTGACGCACACATCAACCGGGTCATCTAAGCACGCAAAATCTCTAGAACGACAGCAAATCTGCAAATGCATCACCTTTCTTGTCCGGATTCTTCGCTTGCAGCGTGGCAGCAGACTTAACAGCCTCTGCCGCGGGATCCAGTCCAGGTGCACCTGGTGCTGCGCCCATTCCAGGCGCATCCATGGTGCCCATGTGCATTGGATCCATTACAGGCGCCTGCATGCCCTGCATGCCATTCGCGCTCATCTGCTGCGGCCCACCTATTGCCCCCGTAGGCATGCTAGCGTACCCCTGCATCCCTGCAGCCTGGGGCAAGCTGTGGGGCATGCCGTAGCCCGGAGGCTGCCCTGCCGGCATGCCCCCGCTCTGAAGCCCGCCCGCAGGATAGCCTACTCCCGGCATCGCACCCCCGCCCTGGGCCGGCGCCAGCCCCGACAGCATGTCCAACCCAGACATTGGGTCTGCTGGTGCAGCAGCAGCGGGGGCACCACCACCACCGAATGGATCACCACCCGCTGGCACTGGCGCGGCATCAATGTGCATTGCATCTAGCCCTGCCAGCAGATCATCCGCTGGCGCGGGTGCCGCCGGCACGGGGTCGCCCCCACCGAGGAGGTCGCTAAGGTCACCCATCGCGGCCCCGGCCATATCCGGGGACGGGCTGGCCGCCGAGTCATCACCAAAGTCGCCCAGAAGATCCACTAGCGGCGGCGGTGCGGCCACTGCTGGCGCTTCCTGCTGTTGCACAGCAGGCCTCGGCTTCCGACTGCTTCCGCCGCCGACACCTCCAAACAGCATGTCCGCCAGGCCATCCCCTTCCTCTGTGAACGTGTGCACGTTTGGCGCGAACGGCCCCCTCGACTTCCGTGCGGGAGCGGCCGCAGCCACGGGCGCTGGAGCGGGCGCCGCGGCGGGCGCGGTCTCAGCCGGGCTCTCCGGCCGCGACATCATCATGTGGCTGAACGTGCCCATCTGCGCCCGGGGCCGCGGCGGCGGCTTGCCTGCTCGCGTCGGGCCCGCTGAGCTGCTCACAGCGGCCGCGCCGCCATCGGTGCTGGTGACTGCCGGCGGCGGCGCGGCCGCGGGAGCGCCCATGGTCGGGTTGGCGTACTGCTGTGTGCGCAGCGCGGGTGCGGCCGGAGCGGCTGACGACGGAAAGAGGCCGTACCGGTCATCCGGCGGCACGTACGCCGGCTGGCCTTGCGCGCTCTGCTCTGCCGCGAGCGTTTCGAGCGCCCCGAGCCGTAGTTCGCTCTCCGACTCTACCACGGGCATAGCTTCCGTTGATGTGATCACCGGCGACAGCAGGCCTGGCTCCCTGCACGGCGCCGAGACATCGAACGACCGTGCAACAGACACCACCCCGTGTCAAAGCTGAGCAACATCTCCCCCAACACACTTCATTGTGGCGGTGACAGGGATCTCTCGGGTACAGGTTTGATCCGATGTCACGCGGGGACGATGTGAGCACCCAAGCCAGAACGGGAGCATGTATGGTGGGACAACGACACGATGGAAGGTGCGGTTGTGAGCGGGCGTCAGGGATGAGGGATGCCACAGGGAGGAGGTGGGGCTGCGTACGAGATGGCGGCTGAGATGAAGTGCGACAGGCGGGCGACCATGATGTCCCGAGAGGCCAGTCGGGACTTGATGAAGGGCTTCAGACTGCCTGGGATCCCCCCGGTCTGCGACCCGGCCTTTGCGACGATCTTGAAGAGCGCCGTCAGGGCGGCCGCCTCCTGCTCCAGTGTCAGCCGCTGCTGCGACACGCGGTTGATGATGCTAGACACGATGTCCTTTGAGCTGAGGCGTGCGCTCTGGCCGTACTCGGAAACGACCCACAGGCCCACCTGCGAGAGAGTCGTGCAAGGCTCAAGGCTGGAGAAGCATGGCAGACATGATAGTCTGACTGGGTGGAAGGGACAAGGGGTATGCACTGCGAGGTTTGTGACAGCAGGGAGTGCCAGCGCTGTTTTCAGCATGCGTGGTGTCCTGGCCCTGCTACAGACACATGTGCTGCAGGTCTAGTCTGTTCGCCTTAGCCTCAGGGACCGGACGTGTCCCAGGAACGCCCTCCTGGGATGCGGTGCTCTCTAGCATCGAGTTCAGCACGTCCCTCCTCTGCACGGGACTGCCGAGAGGCTCCAGAGCTCCGATTACCGGCCAATTGGCCCCATGTGACACATGTATCACGCCGACCCCCCGCGACCGTGGCCACGCACGAGTCTACAGTAGAGCGCTGTCAATAGAGTGCTGCAGGCGCTCGAAGATGGGCAGGGCATTGAGTGTGCATGTAATCCACGGCAGAGCACTGCATGCAGAGGCGCCAGGAGAAGGGCGGCTCACCAGCAGCTGTGCATCTGAGAGGGACTCCGGTGCGCGCAGCAGCCGAGCAAACACCTTGGCCGTGTCTGCCTGGACCTGTGGTTCGCTGCACACGGCGAGAGTGCTAGCAATACGCGACGCCAGCGCCTTGGGCGCTGCGTTTCCTGCGGCCACGAGCACTTCCGCCATGGTCTTTGCGTACTCCGCCGGTTGAGCATACGATTCTACCAGGGATGCGACCTTCGTGGCATATGTGGCCTTGATGGAGTCTTCGGGGGCGCTCCGGATTATTGACAGGAACTGCACATGACCGCATGTACAACACCGGACTCCAGCAGACTACACACTGCCACCCACAGACGAACCTACACTGGGGAGTTTTACCCCACTGTTCCAGACTCCCGTGAAGCTCAACAGTAGAGCCTCGCACCAGCGCATAATCACTAAGACCCCGTATGAACCGGGTACTCATGTCTCCCCAATCGTTGCCAGCTGTGGGGCCTGGTCGCCAACAGCAGGTTGGCTTGGGCTGGAAGCCCATTATAAAACAACGGATGTGCCAGTCTGGATGACACGCATCGCGAGACGTACAGGCAGATCGAGGCAGCAAAACCGGAGCATGTGCTGGGATGGTGTGAAGAATGGGCAGCCGGAGGGCACGGTGGTGTCGGGCGTCACCTGGTCGGCCGCAGACGACAGGTTGTCTGCAGAGCACGAGTTGTAGAGGACGTCCGCCGCAAGGTAGCGGAGGGAGGGGTCCGTGCTACGCAGGCAGCCCACGATCTCCTCCCGGAACGGCGTGGCGGCGGTCGGCTTGCACGCCTGCAGCGCGACGATGCAGCGCAGGCCCTCGAACTGCAGGTTGTTGGGGTTGCGCCACTGCGACGGCTTGAGCGACTTGCCCTTGGCAAACATCTGCCTGGTGGCATCCGACGCTGCGGGCACAGCATCACGTCAGGCCGGTGTGGCGACTGCCCGCCCGCACGAGTGTGGCAGTGCCGTGATGCTGAAAGTACAGGGATGGCCTTCACCTTTCGGGCTGAGCGGCACTGGCAGCTGACCAGTTCGAGGCCGGCTGTGTAGGGCTGCGATGGTGGTTTGGGGGTGCGTGAGGCAGGTAGCTGCAGAGGGGCAAGGCTGTGCCGCGAATGCACACTCGGCGCACCCGGATAGTGTGGCCCAGCGCATGCATGTGGCGCCGGGGCTGGCACGGGAGAGCACACGGTACGCCACTGCTGCCAGGACGAATGGCGAATGCCACTATGTGATTACAGCCGTTTACGCAAAATAACCGACGTGGCCATGTCGCCGGTGGCATCTCGCCCATGGCGGTGCATGCATCTTTGGCACAGACATGCCACAGGCCGCTGTGCTGGGCGGGTGCCGCGGCGGTTCCTTCGCAGCGCACCTTTTTGCTGGAGTTCTGGCACGCGCAGAGCACCCGGGGGGAGTGCCGCAACAGCGATGACACACTGGGACAGCGTGCCGAATGCCGACGCCATCTCGTGGTCATCAGACGACATCGTGGCGCCGCTGGCAGCGTCCATGGCAGCGCCGAGTGCGGCCGCGGCCGCAGGCGGCACGGTGTCAGTGCACAGCGTGGCCAGCGTGGACGCGAGGGTCTGGAGGGTGTGGTGCGGGAGGGGCGACCGCGAGCGCGCGTCATCGAGAGCACGCGTCGTGGTCGCTGTGAACGTGTCAGCCGCGGCTGCGAGGTTGCTCTGGGACGAGGAGCGTGCGACGACGACGCGCACGAGGTTTGCGGTCGGCAGGCTGAGGGTGGCGTGGGAGAGGTGGCGTTTGCAGATCTGATTGGTGACGTCCAGCAGGTCGATGCTAGCCTCGACCTGCTCCCCAAACCGCTGCAAAGCAGGGCTACAGGTTTCAGCATGGCAGTGGACCGCCTGGGCCTCCTGCTCTGGATGCTAGCACGAGACATGACCGGCATGTGCACCCCTGCAGTCCCCTGGCTGGAGGCTTGCAGCCTGACTGGTCAGGCTGACTGCCCTCCAGCCAGATTCACGCTGCATCTGCTGTTTTGTACACAGGCCGGGAGGTCAGTAGATGTTGACAGAGTGGATGCGGTCGGAGCTGTCAACATGGTCACGGGCTAGAGGCACGACAGTCGAGCCACAGGGAGCACAGCAGCCGTTGGCACAGATACTACAAGGAGATGTGGAGCTATCAGTACTCGCATGCTGCACAGCAAGCATCTCATCGTCCGGTTTCTGTTGAGTCGCGAAGCAACACTGCTCGGCCGCTCGTGCACATAGCCGATGTGATATGTTGCATCCTAGAAAACAGCATTGGTCCTGTTGCATGATGTCCCCGGCACATAGCTCCGGGGACACGACATCGGCGGCTAGTCTATAGACCATTGTCACTGAATAGGCTTGCAGACCTGGAATACCAGTCAGAGGGGCAGGAGCTGTGTGATGAGACAGCAAAACCAACCTGAATCAAGCTGGTAAGAGCTGCCAGCGCCTGTTTGATGGTCGAAATGGAGGACAGCGCTGGTTTGCGTGCTTCGCTGCGATCAGGGAGGATGATGGCAAGCAGCGTGACATTCTCAGGTGAGGAAGGGCCGCCCGTGCGCCGTGGTTGGCCAGGCACTCCAATAATATTCGAAACAAGGTCTGCGTCCCAGCATGATGCAATATACTTCAAAGCGTATTGCACTGCACATCAGTCTCTATAAGAGTTTCCGGTACTGGTGCAATCTGCTGGGCAGAGGGTGGCACAGAGTCAACAGCGTACCTTCAATTTCATCCATGCTACGCAAAGAGGTTGCTACTGTCTGAACAGCAGCCAGCAGCTCTGAGCTGCGTTTGTCAGCAGGCATGAGGTCTAGTAGCTTTGCATGGGTCAGTAGCGCCAGCTGCATCAGATCATGCTGGAGTCAGATGCCTGGAACTGTAAAGACGGAGACATCAACAGCAGCCGCGAACGCACCCCTTTGGTCATACAATTCTGACTGTTCATGTAGTTCAGGCAGGCGCGAATGGCCCAATCTCCAGGATGCTGGCTGTCTTGCACCACGGTCAGCAGGTTGCCAAGAACATCGCGCTTCGTCATCTCGCTCTGGTCTCCGTTCATTTCGATCACGCGGAGAGCATGTGCTTTTGCGGCTTCGACGTGCGCCTTCTGTGCTGTTCTAGTCTTACATTCGCCAGCAGCATGCGCTCTGTTCGCAAAGCTCTGCGTGTGGAGAGGCTCTTGCTGGTTTGCCGCGGCTGCCTGTACCTCAGCTGCACGCTTTTGAGCGCCGGTCATAACCCGATTGACAATTGTTTTTATCATGGTTGTATGTGTTCGCGCGTGTATGAACAAAGCACGGCTACACCATGACAAAACAGAGCTCCGGAGCGACTGACCGCCCAAGCACAATCTACATGGACCAGAAAAACAAAAATCTGCGCCTCGAGTTGTAAAGTGTGCAGCATGTTCCCGTGATCTATAATCTGCCAGGCAGCGGGGGCGCTCGGAATGCCTGAGTGGCGACGGTGCATGTGATGGAAGAGACAGCGACTCTGATGCTTTGCATCATCATGTACTGCAAGTAACTAGTATAAGAAAACAGGGCAAGATGATGCATCACTGTTTTCATACGCTATGTCTTCTTCCGTACCGTCGGCAAAGCCCTTATGGTGGACGTCTACAGTCACATCTTGTAGCGCATGAGTGTTTGACCCCGATTGTCACATTTTGAGCATAAAATATTATCGATGAGTGAGAAAATTGCTACGGGGCAGACGCCCTCTAAAGTACTCCACATCCGAAACCTGCCGTACGAGACGACGCAGGAGGAGCTTGAAGACCTATCAAGGAATTTCGGGACGCTTGTAAAAACAAAGCTCAATGTGGGCGCTAATCGAAATCAAGCCTTCATCGAGTTTCCCGACGTGCAGAGCGCCGTTAATATGGTGCACCATTTTATGAGCAGTGCCGAGCCAGCCAAGGTACAGAACCGTCTATCTGTCGCACCCGGCTCCCAAAAAGTCTTGGAAAGCATCCAAGCTATTATCGTATGTTGATTCCGGTGCTTGCAAGCTTCGAATGGATCATGCTGCAACCGTTTTTTTATGGTTGCAGGTCCGTGGCAAGACTGTGTACCTCCAGTACTCAACACGTCAAGAAATTGTCAATGCAACATCATCTGCAGAAGAGCCATCAAACGTGCTGCTGGCGACGCTGGAAAATCTTCAGCCAGATACTGTGATCACCATCGAGCAACTGTGGGCTGTTTTCGCAGCATTTGGCAATGTACAGAAGATAGCCACCTTCGAGAAGTCAGCAGGCTTTCAAGCACTTGTGCAGTACGAGACGTCTACGCTTGCCAAAGCTGCAAAGGAGCAGTTAGATGGGCGAACAATTCCACGGTCCATTCTCCAAGCCCGTACACCTTGCCAGCTTCGCATCGCTTTCTCAGGTCACCGTGATCTCAATGTGAAATATCAAAGTCATCGCGGGCGTGATTTCACAAACCCTGATCTACCATGGGCCGATGTTGATCCAGAGATTGCCGCAAAAGGCATCCAGGGAGCCATGTCCCACACGCCAGAGGATGGAAACGTGCTGCTTGTCCAGGTAATCCCCATGAGCCTTGCAAGCTTCTGTCTCTGACAAGATCGTGCTGCGTCAATTCCCCAGAAAATTTTCAGATGTCCCTATCAGCGTTTTGTGGCCGGGGCAGGGTATCGTGCTCTTTTGTTGACGTTATGTTTTGTTGCCGTGGTGTACGTGGTCACAGCACGCTGGCAGCAATGCTGTGCTGGTGTATGGGCTGCGATGCGCTGAATTTTGCCATCACTACTCAAACCACCTAGAGTGAATGCAGTTCCTCCTACAGGTGGATGAGTTTATGTACGAGTTGACGGTCGATAACATCCATGAAATTTTCAAAAGGTACGGCGATGTAAAAAAGATTGCAATCTTCCAGAAGAACAATCAATGGCAAGCACTTGTGCAGTACCCCGACCATCAGGTGAGCTATGCGCATGTACACGTTTTTTTTTGTTTTTGATAATAGCCAGCCTGCCTTAAGATCCTGCGGTATCCTTCCCCCACAGCCCTGGCACTCAGATTTGCGTGGCTGCGGGCAATGCTTGACATTCCGGTGGTCCGGGGCGTCTGCTTGCTGGTTTCGCGCCTTCTTAGCAACCACAACCATGACCAAGATGCCCCGTTGCAGTCAGCAGCAGCTGCAAAGCAAGTCCTGGAAGGCCATGCAATGTTTGAGGGTGGCGCAAACGTCTTGCGCTTGTCATACTCCGTCCACCGGGAGCTCAATGTGAAAAACAGTGGAGAAAAGAGCCGAGACTTCTCATTGCCGCTGGGGGTGCCGTCGGTGGGGTACAACCATCCAACAACTCACCATCATGGCCCTCATGCGGGCTTTGACGGCCCCAGGTATCACCATGGGGGGTACGCGGATGAGGCACAGGTCAGCGGTGTGGCACCTGCCCCCAGCCCCTGCATGCAATACTCAGACTTCGTGCTTTTGTTGGTCTGCCACTGGTTGACGTCATTGCCACAGCGCGCCAGCATTTACGTGCAGGGATGTCGTATGTCAGCGCACATCGAGCGGCGGCGGAACGGGTAAATATGGCTCTGCGGATGCCCTCGGGACCGGCGCCTGCTGGTCCCGCTCGGGGGATGGCACCGCCTCCGTACGGACCAGGCCCAGGCCGGGGGGGACCACCTCCAGGCTATGGACCATATGGGGCACCGCCTCATCGAGGGGGCCCAGGTGGGCCGCCACCACCTCGTCCTCCGATGTATGCTGGAGGTCCACCCCCTCAATAAATACGCGGTGCCCAGAGGTGTCACTTTCAATATCACGCAACAAGATGAAGATGCCCTGTCGCATGTAAATCATGCCATCAAATCCAGCGAAGCCTTTACGCATGCGGTCAAGTAGCTGGATCGATCTGACTGGTATTGAGCTTACTTGACCTACACTTCTCCAACCGCTGAGTCCCATATTTGACTTCAGGCTTGGATTGCAGTTTGTCACGATGTGGTGTTACATGCATAATCTGTTACGAAAGTGTATCCGTACTCCACGGAATTTTGTGCGCATGCAAGCTGATGATCATGTCACAAGTCAGAAACCAGTTTGACAACATTTGTTTGACCAGCCCACAGCTGGCCTCGAACATGGATGGCCTCCTTGGATATCTTGAGCGAATCTAGCTCAGAAGTGGCACAATCAGGAGATGCTGTGGCATCACCTTTGGCGCTGTGAAGACAGCGCCGTTTTTTCGATGCACTGAATACTCCTGGCAAGCCCTCAGGGCAAAGAAGCTTGAGGAGAGCATGGACCCTCTGCCTGTAATCAGATCTCACCCCAGAGCTCCCCCATAACTTAAAAATCGTTTCCTGCATGTGATGATGGCATGTCATTGATGAGGGGATATGCACTCATGTACATGTGGGCTGTGAAGTTCCAGCCGTGCTATGGCAGCACGAGTGTCACACTCTGCAGCCCTTGCCAGCAGGTACTTCGCACCTCTATTGCACATGCCTTACTGACGAGTTTGCAGTCTGGCGCAAGCATATGAGCGATGATCTGGCACGCTTCATCCCGCTCTACATTCCCCGTGGCAATTGCACGGGCATACAACGGTGGAAGAGGTAGCTGGATGCCACCGTCTCCAGAACCTGCCAACACTGCTTGTGCTGCTTTCCGTTCAAGATCTGCTTCTACCATAGTTTGCCTCTTCTGAGCTGCACACTGACACATGATGATTGCTATGCACAGACGATCATTCTCAACAACAAACAGGCAGTAGAGGTGCATACAATGCCTTGCCCCAGGCAGCGTGCTGCACAAATCTGGTACGACACAAAATCATCAGACAGTGTCTGATACTCCTGAGTGTGCCGCGGTGAAGTCATACCGGCGTCAGAACTGGCTTCTCTGCACTGCTCCTCACTGAACAGCCCTTCTGCAGGTGCACCAGTCTTCATGGCTGCAAGACTGTCTTGATGACAACGAAGTTCGCCTATTAGACTTTTCGCAGCTGACATGATTGATTCTTGCGTACTCATTAGCATGTCTGTGTACAAATCCATACATTCCAGAGCTGAATCATCAGCGGCCTTCCAGTCCTGGAGCATACGTGAGAATTTTGATAGGCATACTGCTACGGCTATCTATATGAAATATCGTCGGGTGCCCAAGCAGACAGAAGGGTGGAATGTAGCGCAGACCTCAAATTGTGATAGTGTTGCCAATGGAATTTCCCTGACTTTGTGCTGATAGATCTTCAGAAGCTCTTCATCTGATAGGTTGCAGCAGTCATCCAATGATAAGGAGACTGGGACTGCCGGGGGCTGTCTGGGCTGTAAGCTGGCCGCCTGTTTGTGTGTCTTGCTTGCCTGCGACAAGTTGAGCAGTTCATCACTATGGTGCACATAGGCCACGCCGATTAACACTGCGTCACCGCAAATCTGTCGGGAAGATTAGGTATACAATCACAATCATGTTTGTCACGAGAATACTTGCATTGCAACGGAGCTTTGATCAGCATTGCCCGCCGCTGGTGCCGATGCATCCCAGGCATCTTCGTCCAGTGTTCACGAGCAGGTCACAGTATTACGAAGCGCGTTGTAAACATGAAGTCACACCCCTCTAAAAGCTTTTGCTACCTCGCAGCCTTTCGAGCACAAACGGTCTTGCGATGCCGGTCGCTTGGCACCTTGGCCGAGGAATAGGCTTTCGACCAAAAATTTTATATTTTAAATTGAAGGTCTCGTGCTTAGCAAAGTAGTATAAACGTGGATGCGTACAGAGTCTATTCGTACACGGGGAGCCTGGGCCTTCCGCTTCAAGCGATTGCGGGCCATCGCTGGCTTGGCCAACGCCAGCAGCGTCATGTTGTCCTCCTCGCATATCCTGGGTGAAGATGTCACAGCTGCAGCAGCGGAATTGTCTTGAACAGCATGCGGTGGATTGTGAATCACAACTTCGTCGTCGCTGTCAGACTCGGTCATGTCTGAAGAGATGATCAGGATCAATGGTTCCTTGCATGCGGCCATGAGAATGGTGGATCTTGCACCACATGCGTGGTATTCAGCTCCTCGGAGCAGTGTGTTGTGTGACGACTACGAGTGGTGTTGGGCTGGAGAGAAGCTTGGCATGCATGCAATCCTGGCTGAGCTTGCTCGTGCCAGCACTCATCCTGGCTTGTGCAACACTTTTGGCTGAGACGATACCAAAGCGTAGGTGCTAGAGGAAATTTATAGACTGTTTCGATATCGTGAACGGAACATGGGGGCAAACATGCGCAAGGCTTGCAAATGTGAAATCATGTAGACAGATCTGAAAGCACGGAATACCAAAAAAGAAAAGCAAAACCCCCTACCACAACGGCCTGGCAGATGTGAGCCCAAGAGTTCCTGGTCTTTGTCACACTCGCGGAGGTGGGACAGGAACCACTGTGGGAAACGGCTGCCCATTGATTTCACGTGTATTTGGCGCATCCCATGTGTTCCCCCACCTCCCGCTCCGGCCCCCAACTGCCTTTAGTGTGTCTTCACCAGATCCTTCGGCATCCAGGCTTTCTCGTGCAAGCATGCCCGTCGGCTTCTGTGGGGCCGCCGTGCCGGCGTACAGATGCCTCCCCTTGCTACTGCTCGCTGAGGCATACCGGCCCAAGTCCTCAGAAGTACACGGAGGCTGGCGAATAGGATAATGCGACAGAGAGCCCTCATCCAGCAGATTGTACATGCTATTCTGTGGTGATATGCCCTTTGCCGTCAGCTCTCCAGCAAGCATGTTGAAGCGGTTCATCCAGTGTTGATCCTTCACCAATGACTTCAGGCTCATGGCTGCAGCTGACAGGAGAAGAATCGCGGCCCCAAACGCCGCTGCTGCCCATATCATGGCAGACTCGCAGCTCTTCTGGCCTGCATGTGTGGCGCATGGGCAAGGTGACAGGCGGCCGTGTTTCAATGGCACTGCGCAGCATAAATTGCATCTGTGTAGTATGTCTGTGAGCAAGCAGCCCGTCAGTCTGCACGGTGGATCATCATAGATCAGCAATCAGGTGGCATGCCTTCACTAGCATCAGTGTGCAGGGATGTAACGGCTTCTGGGCTGCAGATGCATCCACTTGCAGATGTGCCGCAGAATGTAAACAGCTCTGCATTGACACATGCTGCTGTTGGGCAGAGGCCAGCACCCACTGCAGACATGGATGTTGCGAGCTCGCTCACTTCCGCTTGCAGTCCACGCAAAACTTCCATTGCATCTATGACTGTTGCGCCACACTGCAGCCTGGTGCAGTACCTGCAGATTTATGAACAGGTGTACCTTTTCTGCTGTGTGAAGTGATGGACACATGCCATATGGATGCAGATTTTCAATGAGATTCCAGCTACAATTTCATCAGTAAGTGTTGCAGCGCATTTCTAATGCGCAACTTGAGCCACATGCACGACTGTAGATGCGCACGTGTCAATATCACTCAGTATGCCACCAACTTGGCCATCTGTGTCCATCAACCATGCTTGGGTGTCCTTGAAAAAGCTTATGTCAGCTTTCAAGTTTTGCTGCACTCGATGAAATGTGTCAGTCGATGGACATACAGGGCGACTGAGATCGTGCATAGAAGAAAGCGTGCATCGTTGGCTGCACCTGGTCTGTTGGCTGAAAGAACCTCGCCGTGCTAGCCAGATTTTCAGCTGACCTAAAGGAGTTTAGGAATGCAGATGTGCCGCACAGCAAAGCACCGAACCAAGCTGTGGACACTATTGCAAGTGCATGATTAACATTGACAACAAGCCTCGAGACTGGAACTGTTGAACAGCAGCAAGTGCTCTGTAAAACGATTCCCGTAACAAAGCGCTCTTTAACAGCTGCACAGTGAAGGCGGCTGCCAATGTTCCAAAACGCGCCTGCATGCTGTCCGCAGTGTATGTCACATGAATCTGAGCATGACGTTCCGCAGGTGTCGAACAGTAAATAAATGGAAGATTAAATGCCAGAGCCGCACTAATAGAGCGTAAAGCTATTGCAGCGCTGCCACTTCACTGCGGTGGAGGAGCAGGTGCAAGGAAACCACAGTTGAACAGAGTGTGTGTTCAAACCGCGGGACTTAAAATCGTACCGGTGATGGTAACTATAGTGACGACACATGTTAGCCTAAGGGCCCACATGATCCATTGTGATGTGTCAGATCCCAATATCTGCACCGTTGAATTTGACAGGAGGCCGTCCAGTGCGTTGTTGACCTCCAGTACCGACCAGAGAAACTTCGCAGATGCAAAGGCAAATATAGCCGTTAGAATGCACAGATACCAGCTGATTTTTTTACATACCCAGCATAATTTGGTGTACATCTTCGTTTTTGCGCAGAGTACCAGGTGAATTCTCGAATGCTGTAAGTCAATTGCCGAGCTCGGGATGAGCTCAGCGGTATATATTCTGTGAAATCCATGCAGTATGCATCAGTATATGCGACTCCTCGTTGACGTGTGTTGTCGTGGATCAGGCACGAAGCCCGAGAATCTGATTACACGGCCGCTTGTGTACGGCACGAAGACGACCATGCATGCTGCAACCAAGTCAGCTTAGCGTGAGAAAGAGCCACGATGTGACAGGCAACGGCGTATAACAAAGAGACTGCATGTTCAGGATACCGTGGCCATTGCCCCTGCCCACGTGAGGGCACCACTGGGCATTCTTCGTTTCGTTGAGCGGCCACAAGCGAAAGCTACCGACCACTGTCCAGACGCCACCGACAAGCACTTGCCCTGCTGATAGGATAATGCAGAGGTCAATTGAAATCGTGTCATTGGAGCATGGTCCGCAGGCCGGCGGGCTGGCGAACATGCACAGATCACATTTGGCCAATATGCACCGTCGCGTGGAGGCGGATGTCCAAGCCGCATACGATAGATCAGCCAGCGTTCAGGTGTGTAGGCAGTATGGTTCCCTGATCGGGCACGCCTTGACTGGTGTGTGCACAGCTTTGCCCTATCCAGGCAAGGAAGCGAGCCAGGAAGACAATGGTGCGGCAGCGTTGGAAGGAGCAGCTGCAGCTAGTGCGGCAAGTTGCCAAATGGTATGCTCCCTCAGAAGCTGGCATGGCCATGCTGCCCTGGGGTCCATGCACATGAAGGCGCGCAAATGACACCATGCGTGATTTAAAGGCACCGCGATCCGAAAGCAGTTGATGAGTCCGGCATGGAAACCATAACACAGCATGTCCGGGTGCAAGATCATCTGCAGGTGCAAAGCCAGCGTGGCCAGGGTCTCCGCCGGGAGATGCAGGTGATTACTGCCACCCACACAACCACATCGAGATGCCATTGATATCCCACGCATCACGTGGTTGTGCTGACTGCAGAGCATGGCAGCTAGAGCGAGTGCTGCACAAGCATTTGCGGGACGATCGAAAGTTATGGGAGATGCGGTGATAATCATCCAGAAGCATGCGCGGCGGTGGCTGGTGCAGCGGATGATAGAGAAGATCAAGGCGCAACTGAGGCTGCAGAAAGCGGTGCAGGAGATTTCGACAGCATTGTATGGCCAACCAGGCGCCAGCCTGGCCGAATCTGCATCAGAGGCACCCCCGTCTGCAGCAGTGCCACATCGGGCACAGACCGCTCCAGCGGGAATTCGCAGAGCGCGAGCCGCGCCCCAATATGGCCACAGGAAGCTCCTCATCGAGCTAGACCAGGAGCGGCGGCTTGCCCGCCGCTTGGCCCTGCGTAGTGCCCACGCTGATCAGTGCCATAGTTCACCTGCTACACGCCCTTCACACATCCTGACACAGCTGCAAGATGACATCATGCATCGTCGCCGGCAAGTGCATACAGCCCCCAAGACTGCCTTGCCTCAGCTACCCGGTCCGCAGTTGTCTGTGCCTGCCACAGGCCAGCCTCAAGCTACTGTTGACATAGACAGGCCCGCCGGCATCACTCGCCATCCCCATACCACCTATGCAAACAGATCTCATTGCAGTCATGGGCACTCCCACATCGCACGGTCTTCTTCTGTTCGAGTCATTGGAGGCTTTCCACCAAAACAGCGCGAGTCAGTGGACAAGCCATGGGCACAACCTCACCGCCCTGATGGTGGCCGGGAGACACCAGCTGACAGCCCCAGCTGGCCACAAGAGCTCCAAGAGCTGGTACAGTTTGGTGAGGAGGTGTACACGCAGTTCCAGAGGGGAATCAGTCCCTCAGCGCCTGGCCGAGGGACACTTCTAAATACAGCTGGGCACACCAAGGCAGCAGTCAGCTTGGATCTAGAATCTGCTGCATGCATGGATTCTATGCGGGAACTGTGGGAGACGGGCCGCACAGCAGGGACGCCCGACAGCCCAGCAGGAATTGCACACGTGCTGACGCACACCCAGCAGGCACATTGCTTGGAAGCACTGGGGGAGTGCTTCCGGTTGCTGCTGGGAAGGTACCAGGCTCAGTGGAGGCACCCGGAGACGGTGCAGGTCGATGAGCGAGACTGGCTGGCCCGGCGGGTGATGGGCGTGCTGGCCGCTCGGGAGGGGGAGGAATTGAAGCCACTGAGGGGTCGCATTGTGCGTACGGTGTCAGACCTGTCGCCGCTGGTTGCGGAATTGGATAAGGCGCAGTCTCCGAGCATTGGGGTTTGGCGCGCGTCGACTGCGCAAGCGCGCGACTGCCATGATGCGCGGCGTACAGCGCTGCCAGCACACGGAGATGAGGCGGGCTTGGAGGGGTGCGGTGGCGAGGAATCGTGTCTCGGCCCATGGGTGATGGGGGGCCCAAGTGAGCATGGCTCTAGCTGTGGCCAGCAGCGTCTCAGCGATCGGCAGATGCAGCAGAATGGGAGCAGCTGCTCCTCCCGCAGTGATGCTGACCGCTGCAACGGACCCGCATGGCCACAGCACAGGCAGAATCATGTGGGAGGCGAAGTTGCGCAGTCGCGAAATGCTGGCACTGCTGGGGGCGATGGCAGCAGCCGAGAGTGTCTGGAGCCATCATCCGATGGATCCGGTGGGGATGACGGACGCCAGGATGTGCACGGTTCAGGCACAGCGCTGGCGCTGCACAGCAGCGTGTCGTTGCTTCTTCGAGCAATCACTGGCGATGCCGGGCTTGCAGGTGTGCAGCATTCTCCTGGATAGCCCTGTTTTGTTTCGTTCAGAATAGGGTCGTCATGCAGCTCAGCATGCACCTTTGTTGATGGTGATCTGGTGGAAAGGTGAGCACAATGCCATTGATCGCAATGAAATCGTGGCGAGGGACTCTGCGCATGCAAGCAGGAGCACGGGCATGGCACGTGGCAGAGTTGTGTGCAGGGCGAGTGATCGGGAGGGGAATGTCTGCAGCCGTGCGATTTTTTGAGAACGAGCCAGCCCCCCAGCTGCAGCAGCGTGTCACTGTGCCGCGCATACCCGCCGCAGCTTCTCGACCCCCAACTGCTGCGGCGTCCTCGGATGTGGAGCACTGGGACCGAGACCTCCGCAACCCACGGTACATGCGGCCTCTGCTGCGCACCCCGACATACACCACCCGGCTTCTGCAATCGCAGGGTCCACGGTCTGGCTTAGTGAGGCGCACAGCTGAACCTCCGGAGCCGCTACGCGTGCGCAAGATCACAGCTGCTCGTCACCCTTCACTACGAGTAGGGCCAGGCCTCGCATGGGTGCAGCTACCCGGGATGCAGCCGCCGCAATGCCAGCAGCAAACCTCAGCTGCACCCCAGCTGCCGGCAGAGATGTCACAAAGTGCATGGCCAGGTGCACCTCGTATGTTTTTACAACTGTGAGTGCTGTGTGCGACTCATTGCTAAAACCCATTGATGACCGGGCTTTAGGCCATTGCATCGTCCCTTGTCCCATCAATCGCCCTTTCTTCAGGGCCAATGCTTGTGGTGGTGTGTATTGTGTCTTCTTGGCCAGTTCGTGTGGCACAATGACTCTGCCCAGCGGTCCGGGCCTCATTCATCTCACGAGCGCGACGGTATTGTGTTCCTTTCCGGCCGACCAAGCACTGCTGCCTGTGCTCCTCGAGTGTGCCACCTCGCATTGACAAGATGAGTGATCGCTGTGCAGGGCGCTCTCAGAGCTGCAGCGACAGTCTGGCAAACTTGAATGACAGTGCCAGTGAAACCGAGTCCACTGATTACGACAGAACGGCTGCAACTCCACACCCGCCGCAAATCCGGTCGGTGCCTGAAAGCACACGAGTTGTGCACTTCCAAAGAGACAACAGTGGAAGGCAGCCGCATGCAGATCACGATGGCCCAGTGCTGGATTTGTGCGAGGCCAGGACTGCAGCAAATGGTGAAAAGGCTGACAAAATAGCAAGGCCTCCACGTAGCCATGCAGGGTACAGCACTGCTGAGCATGCTTCGGCCTCATCGCAGTATGCAGCATCACGTGTGATTGCTAGACGCCAGGCGGAGCTGGACGCACAAAACTTACAATTATCGCAGGCCAGACCAAAGCAAGTTGTTTGGCAGCACCTGAAACGATTGCCAGGTGATCCGAAGCACTTGAACATGGGGACAAGGCTGCGGGTGGCTACTCTTTCACAATCGCTGCTGCCATGCACACTACCAAATGCACCAGCCAACCTTGCAGCAAGATACCGCATGGACAGAAAGGGAACGCGCTGAACAGGAAAACATGGCTATGGCGCCCGTTCGAGATCTGTCTTTGCGCAAAGATGCGGTCAGACGTACGCAATGGCGGTCAGTGAACATGTCAGAAGTATCCGAAGTGACTGTGGGAAGCCCACCAGGTCCGTGGGCACATTACTGGTCTACCTAGCTCTCTGCATGACCTTCAGTAGCTGGAGTGTGTGGCATTGCTTGTGTTTCCTGACTCGCTTGCCTAGCCTCTCGCATGCGGTTAGCCCGCCAGTACTGGTAGAAGTACTGCTGTTGCCATTCGATGGATAATTGTACATTCTTTTGCTTTAAAGCTTTTCTAAATCCCATGTCTTGTAGATTGTCTAGCATTTGAAGGCAGTGTGGGTATCTGCAGTTGCATCGCTGTCAGTACGAGCCAAGCGTTACACCGTGGTGCTGTCAAGAAAGTGACGCACGTGATGTAAGAGCAGTATGGGGGCTTTTGCCAATACTTCAGATACTTCAAGAACTTGAGAAACGAAGGTTCATCTAAATGGCCGCGCTGCGCCAAGAAATTCAGATACCCAGCATCCGCCAAGCACTGAACAAGCTCAAGCTCTAGCTCAAATCGCGTATTTGGGGGTATTGACTCGACATTTGCATAGTCAAACGGCTGCGTTTGCATCAGCGCGATCCGTGCTCCGTCTACCAACCTGGTGGATCTGATCTCGGCAGGGCAATCACTAGCACTGATCCGATCACAACGGCTGCCTCAAGGCATCAGAGTTTTCATGTGTTTTTGGCGATCATGCGCTGGAAGGTTCAGCGTTGAGCGAGCGGTGTTTTCCGCCACTGGCATTGGGAGCGAAAATCCACGCGTTAAAACTAGATTTGCAAATACTGTAACACCAGAGGCGAGTGCATTGCGTTTCTGAACAACACAAGGAACATTGGACCGTGATTGCCATCCATGCAAACACATGTGCACAGCATGGAAGTTCTGTGCTCGGCAGTGACTACAGGTGCGAGGAAGACCAGCACATGGACAAGCACATGGTGGTGTTGTACCGAGACAGGAATACCGGCCAGGAGCCGCCACGTCAGCAAATTAAAAAAATTTAATATAAAAAAAAAAGGAGGATCGAGAATCACGCCAGACCCAAACGGGCATCGGCCACAGCACCCCTACAAGTAGGGGCGGA
>JAUMHO010000009.1:2151916-2164524 GCA_032360965.1 Ulva armoricana
CTGACTGCGCTGGTGTGTACCTGTGCAATGCACTCGGCGGCCCTGCCGACTCGTTTTACATGGTACCCGACACAATCGCTGCAAGCTGGACGCGCCGGATGACGCCAGAGAACTGGCCACTGGATGTGGCGCGACGGGGAACGTGTCTTCCACGGCAGCACGTCATGCCTTCGTGCAGGTTGTGCAGCCAGGGTGATCTAGGCAACGCGGGAGCTGCGGTGGTGCAGGTGTGCGTGCAAGAGCGCAACATCTACTGCGCCAAGGTGTCCACCGGCGCAGCGCGAGTCTTCCGCTGCCTCGCGCACAACCTCGGCAAGCCCGACTTTGGCGAGGCGTGCCGCTCCGAGATCAAGGCGAAGCTCATGCGGCGGCAGCAGAACTGGAAGCTCGACGTGTCGCTGCGCGACACCTGCATTGGCGATGCTAAGGAGTTCTGCGCCGACGTCGACCACGACGCCGACAAGGCCGAGGTCACGCGTTGCCTCATCACCCACCACGGCAACCTCACGGATCCCTGCCGGAGCGAGGCACGCCCCGCACGTCCTCGCCTGCAGCCGGTGGCGTCTTGTTGTGTCACCTCCCTGTGCTCAACGCGGCCACCAACAGCGATGTGCTGGCTGCCGTCTGCCTGGGGGCAACACCGCCGCCGATCGGTTTGTTGTCATTGTGACACGTAGTTTTTGCCATGTGCTGCCAGCGCTGCCTGTGGGCAAGTGTCCGGTAGAGGTGGAACGCTCCGGGGCACCTGCCGGGAGGTGACACCCAGCAGCGTGCAATCGGCTCGAAGACAGCCGGGCTCGGAGTGGACTCTGTGCTCTACTGCGCATGATGCTGAGTGCATTCTTGCCTCAGCGGTTGGTTTCTGCACGGTGCATTGGTGCACGCATTGCTTTTGATACACAGCATAGGCAGTCTGTAGATCACTGGGCTGCTCTCCTCGCGCGCGCCGCCACAGTTCCGGATCGACTGTCTTGCTGACCATCGCTGCCCGGCGTGCTGCTTCGATCCTTGAGAGTCTCCAGATGCAGTGCAGGCTCAGCACAGTGTCTCAGCAGGCACCAGAGTCTCGGCAGCAGGCCAGGTTCTTGACTGAATTCTCGGTACAGGTGTCACGTGCGACCTTCATGGCCCTGAACGTGTACCAGGAGAACGGGCCTATCACAGAGGTCTGCGCAGATGACGTGGAGATGTGCACCAACATCTTGACAGACTCCGTGCTGTCCCGCACGGGTGCGGTACTCGCGTGCCTGGGCCGCATGCAGAAAGGCTCATCCAAGAACACCACCAAAACGACTCACGAGCTGGATCCGGCTTGTTCTGAGCTGCTCGACGTGGCGCAGCCTCCGGATATGCAGGAGGAGTTTGAGAGCAACCTCCAGGTAGGCCATCCCTCCCCTTTGCAGCCCGCAGTGTCCATGCGGGCCGGGCACCTCAGCGTTTGCCACATCTGAGGGACATGCGAGCTCATCTCAGGGGGCACGTTTCTTTCCTGCGTCCAGCAGCAGGCCCGTTGCCCTGGTCCCTGCAAAGCGGAGTTTCCGTGAATCGGCTGAGCTAGGGTGAAGCACCCGCTGCAATGCTGCAGTCACATGCCTCACAGGGGCCACTTGCCAATCCTGTGCTTTCCAGGAGGCGGAGGGTCACATTGTCTCACACTCGCTCTCGTTCCGCCATTCTCTGTAGCATCGAACAAGACTGGGACCACGCTCGCAGCCGGCATCCCATCACACGCAAGGCTGTGTTCTTGAATCGCTCGACCGGGCCACCAGCATGGCATGGTCATCGCGTCTCGTGCGATCCCTGGGTGATCAAGCCTGAGCCACAGCGCATGTGATTGTGACGGGTTCTGCTGTGCAGAAAATCGCCAACATGAACGTGAAGCAGAAGCTGGCAAACGTGGGCATGTGGGACAACAGCAAGGGTGTCACGATCACAGGCTACACCGCGCTCGCCTGCTTCTCAGCCCTCTGCACTTCAGTCGCGATGGGTGTCCTCCACGTGTACAAGCGGTGGCGAGGCATCCGCAGCGACGGCTACGTGCAGGTCGTCAAGCGCGGCGACTTGTAACCTCTCTGAATGCTGCCTGGCTGCATCGCTCGTGGCCCGCCGAGCAGCCGCGACAAGTGCCGCTTGTGGAGCCCCTTGCAGATCCACAAGCTCGGGAGTGAGGTCGCCAGGCTGCGAGAGAACGGTTGGTTGTGATGGGGGGAAGAACACAGCATACAACTGGGGCATCGGGGGAGACTCCAGAACAGGGTGGAGCATGGGAAGGGCTGAAATGCCCCGAGGGCCAACGGGGGTGGGCTCCTAGGGACTGGGTTGGGTCCACGTCACCATGCGCACACGCAGGTTCCAGGGGCTTTCAGGCGCTTGAGTTGTGGGGCTTCTGCTTGCGAGAAAACCGCACGTGTGCCTGTTTTCAGTGGCCAGGTGAAGGTTGGGGGAGTCACACAGGTGTGGCTCATGGCGGCGGCGGGTTGCATCCCATGGACATCTTTCCTCCGGCATAGCATGGTGTCTCGAACCGGCTGAGCTGGCTTGCCGCCCTTTTTGTGCTGAGCAACTTTCCATGTGCGTACGCTGTGGCCTTGCGGTTGCTGAGGCGGTGGCAGCAGTTGGCGACCGCTGATGACCCCCACCTGCAGGCATGCCATGGCAGTCCCGCTGCCTTACTCTTTCCCGAGCTGTGCAACGGATCAAGGTCAAATACAAAAATCACAATAAGCTGACTACTTCTTCAGCATTGCTGCCAAGGCCAGTAGGACGGTTCAAGTTAGCAGAGCACGAGCCTGAGTAGGTGTTGTTGTAAACCACGCCGATTGAGATGCGCAGCCTGTTAGTGGGCCAGGCATTTCGTTTCGGATGCAGGCCACCTGTTCGTGGATGTGGCAATGGCGAAGTCGATCGCGCTTGCACCACAGCGGACATGTGCTGTAGGTGAAAAGCATCTCAACCATCAGGAGTAAAACGAACAGCAAATGTCGCCCCTGTAAGAAGTGGTCGAGAATTTCAAGGCGATCTGTTATAAACCCGCATGGGCCTGTCTGACTGCTGCTGGTGAGCTTCAGTGGTCTACGTAGCAGGCCAGACAGCACAACTCCAGCAAGCACGGAACATCTCAAGGCTGCGTGTTCCTCCACGTCTTTGCGATGCGGCCACATATTCATGTCATGAAACACAGATTGACATCTGGGCTGCTCTACAGCAGGAAACCACAATAGCTCGGGCTGCGACAGTGATCAAAGGCTCACATCCAGCACCAACGAAGAAGCAACAAACGCCTTACACGGGTACCGCAGGTGTTTCACAAACGCCGTGATCGGGACAAGTAATGCCACATCGGCGGTCGTTGGCCAGAGCTTGTGCAGCACTTGCGACAGCTAGACTTGCTCAGCTTGGGCATTTTCGTCAAAATGCTCATCTGACATCTCAGATTCCTTGTTCAGACAGGGTGATGCCGCAGATCAATTTGGACCTGCACATACAATCAGCCAATCACAGTCTTAAGCATGACTTGGGTTACGAAGCGCGATTGACAAGCAAGGATTCGCAAAAACAAAGGGATCAGTGAGAAGATTAGCGTTATGAGTTTCTCGTCATTGCATTTCGGTAGACCGATAGTGTATCATCATTTCCCTTGTCATGTTGGTTGGAGACCTCTAGGGTTTGTGTCAGCTACACTTTCCAACCTGCCAGTGGCTGATTCATCCGTGCGCGTCGGGCAGGTTGCGAGGAACGGTATTACAGCAACAATCCTGACTACAGGGGAGTGTGGAAGAAGATCACACACGGAGCAGAAACGGAGTTGCACCTGCGCATGGCCACATTCACTCCACAGGGAAGCCTTGCCTTGGACAACTATCAGCCTTGCACAGGATATAGTTGCGCGCGCTTACAGTTTGTTGCGGATCAGCCATCAGGATCCGGGCATCGAATCTCCCATGCAACAAGGACCAGGTGGAGAGTGCCGGTGGGGAGGACGCCGGATCTCCACCGCTGGTCGAATCCCAACGCATCATTGCATGGGTCAAACAAATGAATGGCAAGCGAGTGCCTTTCCTCCGCAGGCACACGCGCCCGAGCGGTCACTACCCCGACCGGCAGCAAACCATCGCTGATACCTGCAGGGCAAAATCACCATTAACAGGGCAAAATTAAACACTTCATCCGGCATTTTTTTTTCAGTATGCGCTAAGACCGGCATATGCTCGAGTGCCGTGTCAGGAGTCATGCCCTGCGGCAATAATGACCTGGACCAGCATGTGCAACAGATTCAAACTCGAAGGTCGGTTGCAAGCTGTACGTGTGATTCCTATTTGTGTCATGTGATGTCTTGGGCTGCTCGAGCTTGATCGAGCTTGCAAAACTGCGACATCCTCGCGTAGGCCTCGACATGCATGCATGACGAAAACGTTTGGCCTCCATCATAAAGCGAACGATGAATTGCTCCGACGCCGTAGCCTACCCGTTGCGTCTCCCGAAAATATTCCGCAGGAGAATCATGTGTTTGCATGCACTGTCCTCTAGGAGCACACCAACACGACATCCCAGCCAAAGCATTCACAGGCACAGTCCTGTACACAGACCTTCATGGCAGCAGCTGTGGCAGCAGTCTGTGCTATTCCAATGGACACATCACACCTCCTGATCCCATGGCCGGTGTGTAAGCAAGACACGGGCCAGGCGCCTTACGCAGCCCCACCACAGCACAGGAGTGCCCGAACCAGCTGCCTCAGTGCGTGCCTCTAACTGTGCAGTGCTGCAGCTGAGGCGCGAAGGCAAAGGCTAGCCGGGAATGGGGCTGGCGTGCAGCTCAGGCAGTCCGCCAAAGACAGACGATAACCTGGCTTGTGGTCCTGGTTATCCGGAGATTTCAAGGTCCGTGTAGGATAGGGCGCGTAAGGGTCACATTTGCATTTACATTTGCACGACGCCCGTTGCAGACACGGGCTGGGTCCCTTTGCTCCAACATGGCAACAAAATAACCAGGACTCTGTGCCTCACGCCACACCTTACAGGCATCGGCCACAGCACCCCGTGCAGGTAGGGGCGGACAGAGTATAATATAGTCATGCTATTATCGTCAGACGCCTGGCTGTGGCCACAGGGATCACCCTTGAGCTGGTATTAATTAAAAATTAAACAGAAGATCTGGAATCACTGTACGTGCAAGGGTTGGTTCACAGTGGGGCTCCAAGTTTGCGAGCCCGATGGATCCAGGCAACTGATTGATGCTGCTATCGTGGTCTCTCCTCGTAACATGTGAATCATAACATGTGAATTGGAGTCGTGGGTAGCTACTATGAAACAGGGGTTGTGGGGGCAGCTGCGGGTGGTATGGTAGGCAGTTGCACTTGTGAAACAGAAAGGGGGGGTCAGGTTCTGAGGAATTCAGGAAGTTGTGATCGGATCAAGTACAACAAGTCTGTCAGTTTGCTGGGCCTGGAACACCTGATCGCGGGAGACACGTAACCCACAAGTGCAGAACGGAAGGGTCCGGCAGATGCCACCCGCGCCACCAGCGCCCCGTAAGTCAGATGTCGACGGCAGGGAGCCCAGGCATGTGGCCACACAAACTGACGACGCAAGAAGGAAGGCAGCGATAAGGAAGGGAGCCACAGATGCAGCGGACCCACATCGACGCGACACCATCAAGCGCTAGGACAGGGTCAAGGAGGAAGGGACTGCACACACCGTGCACGTGGCAACGCCGCAGCAGGTTCCAACATCCGGGAGCGCACGTTCGACAACCGCAAGCGCATCAGGGTCCGCCCCAGTGGCCCGTCGAAGGTCAAGGCGCAGGCATTGTAGTGCCAACAGGCCGGCGTGCAGTGTAACACGTGGGCAAGCCGTGCGGATGTGCTCGATGTGGCGCCGGCGATGCTCAACAGGGTGACCCGCATAAACGTCAACAGTACACACCTATTCAATGCTGCACATGACACACAGTGCATCCCCTCCACCTGGCGACAGGGCATGGCGGCACGTCTCCCAAAATCAGGGGACTCTCACTAGCAGAAAGCGCCAACGTAGGTACGCTGTAAGTGGAGTGTGTTTCCAGTGCATGTGTATACAAGATCTGGCGACTGCAAAAACTGCAGACCACTCACGCTGATGCCGGTCATGGGCAAACTCGTCGCGACACCCGTTTCCAACGCGTCATGGCGGCCGTGCCGCTGCGACCAGCAGTATGCGTTCCGCCCTGGCAGGGGGACGATCAACGCGTTGGGGAACGCGCTCCGTGCGCTGCGAGGTGCTTTGCAGGAGGTGAGGCTACGTATGCATGCTACTTACATGCTGCAACCGCACACCACTCGGTTCCCCCTGACCTTCTCCTCTACCGCCTCGCAAAAACCGGCGTCGCGGCAACAACATTTGCGGCAATCATGATTGCACTGTACGGCGAATCATCCAGTCACGTCCGGGTGTAACACCCGCCCTCTCCGTTCCGAGTCCGCCGTGGCGTGGCACAAGGATGTCCCCTATCCCCTTTGCCGTATGCACTGTTTTATTTGGTCCTGGAGGACGCGCGCCCCCTTCCCACCCAGCACATGCTGCACACTGTGAGGGACGCACTCTGGCGGCGGCCGCACGTGGGACAAGGGTGTGCTGGTGACCTGGCGGGTATAGCCGCGACCAGTCGGGGTCTTGAATCGGTGATCAATGCAGTCCGGTCCCCTGGCACAGTGTGGTCTGGGGATGCATCCTCATATGGGTCTTGATTGTGACGAACACAGTGGTGGCCGTGTTTTCTCCCTCCTGTCTCCATGAACGGCTGCCAGTGGCACAATTTCGATGGGGGCCTGACGGCAGATAGCGCCGAGTGTGTGGCCATGCACCTTCAACATCAGGGAAACGGGAAGCACAAGTCACTGCCGCCGTTGTAGAAGGCTGGAAAGCACTCACAAAGTGGCTCCTTGAAATGCCCATGCCTGTCTGCAGCGACCAAGAGCGGTGTGAGACGAACATGCCTTGCGCCTTGCATGATCTACGGGATGGAACTGTGGCAAGTTCCTGTGGGGCGCACAGCCATTGAGCATGCTCTGACCAGAGCCGCAAAGAAAAACAAAGATTGTAGGTGGCATCAGGCCGCAAAGGGACAAGCCGGCATGCATGCATGTCGAGCTCAAGGCGTGACCGGTGGATCCGAGCAGGGTGATGTCACCGGACGTTGGCGTCCTGTCGGCAGCCGGCCGCTGCCAGAGTGCGCAAGCCCGACAACTCGAGCGGGATATCGCCAATGACCGAGTGGCGACCTTTCTCTGTGACCTCGATCCGCAGTCCTCTGGATTCACAACGCATGCATTCGCGGGTCGTTCGAATTCCCCGGACTTTATGGGTGCAGCGGTATGGTGTGCTATGCCCAAACGTGACTCCTGGCTCCGAACCGCCACTGTGGCGCATGTAAGAGCGCATTACCATGTCCGCTGTACACCGCGGGGCGTGACCGCCGGGCACCGGCCGGAGACGGACACGCTGGGCACGGCCCTCAACAAGTGATGAACCCGGGATTGGTATCTGGGGTGGGTCCTCCGACACTGAGGCGAACGGCGTGAGACCGACATGGGCGCTGGTGGTGGCCCGATGCGGGGTCGCCTCCGCAAACGCACACGTCTTGTTCTTGGGCATAGACACCTCATTGCATGCAGCCTGACACTCATAGACTGTATGCATGCACCGTATAAACAGTATCTAGTCACCTTGACTGTGTCTGGCGCATTGGTTCCAGCAGTGGACCCGCTCCTTCCGTGTGGTTCCGATCGGGAGGGCTCTCTAGAGATCTGGGGGTCCTACTTGTGTCTGTTGCTTCTGATTCATCCGCCCCTTGTATACCTGTCCGCTCCTCCCGGTAGGGGTGATGTGGCCGATGCCCGTTTGGGTTTGGCGTGATGCTCGATTCCTCATTTAAAATTTTCTTCAAAATCACGTTACAGGAAATCGGGCGAAGACAAAAGAAAAAATCGGGGTTTATGCCAAATCCAAGCGGGCACCGGCCGCAGCACCCCTACGCACAGGGGCCGATGACACGGATGCATGAGACACAGTGGGTTCCCCCCCAGAGGCACCCCGACCGACACCATACGGAACAGGCGAGGCTGTGAGCCACATACGAACGTGGAGACGGTCAGGCCGACGCGAGGCGCGTGTGGTTGCAGCTACACTAGGCGCGAGCCCACACGGCGGGGTTTACACGACCGCGCTGCGCATGCTGCCGTGCCGACGACAAAACCAGCCACAGGGTGGGTGCGGAGTTGCCTGACGAGTGAAAAAAATCAACATTTAGGAATCGGGCATCACGCCAAACCCAAACAGGCAACATCACCCCTACCGGTGACAGTGACAGGCATATATAGTCTGGCGTAGCACATGCATAGGGTCCAGCAGGATTGGGAGAGAACACGCAGATGCAGCATCCTCGTCCTGGATTCCACCTGGGAAGGAGTTGCGTACAACCGCGGTGGCTGCGTCGCTTGCGGATGTGGCTCGCAGGATGCTATGACGCCGGCAGGACACTCCGCACAGGCCATCGCCTGTCCGTCTTCAATGACAACTCGCTTGTGTGTGCAAAGGCGTCCTCGCATTTGGCTGCGGCCAGTGTCCATAGCGGTGTCAGTCTCACGCCGTACATGTACACCCAGCGTCGGCGCACGGCACCCAGATGCTATGCCGGGTTTGTGAGCTGCTGAGGGCTGTGCACAGCGTGTCTGTCTCGCCTTGCGTTGTACAGCAAACATCATGGACCGCGATATCGGGAATATTGCATGGGATGCAGTGGCAGTTTGGAGCTGTGAGTCCCGTTTGGCCATAGCTCTGCGTAGGGGTGCGGTGGCCCGCTTGGGTTTGGCGTGATGCCTGATTATGACAATGCTATTTTGCGAACACTGCGTCGTGCACGTGGCCGTGGCGTCGGGGCTGAGGTGGGAGTCTGGTGGGACCGGACTGCTCTCGATGAGTCGTCGAAGATTCGGGAAAGGCCGACGTCGACAGGGCCGTGATGAGTGTGTTACACGGAGATCAGCCCAATTCGCCACAAAATGGTGAGCAGTCAATGGCAAGCTTCGGCGAGAAGATTTGGTTAAACTTCAGTTAGTGCTGTCCACGGGGCGTTGAGACTTGAGCGTTTTACCGATCAGCGCCAGCAGCGACAATGGACTTGCGGGATGGCGTCTACTGTAGCACGAGCGGCACTGTCTTCACGGACAAAGACTCCTTAGCTGAGCATTACAAGTCTGATCTACATCGCTACAACCTCAAGCGCAAGGTTGCAGGTGAGCCATGTTCCTGCTCATGTTTACACGTAACGGAACGATATTCGATCACGCTGGGTCACTGATTCACTGTCAACTAAACGTACTTTAACTTTCATACACGGAGCATGCGTAATGTGTGCTAGTGGTGATCACCATTCGCCCAAATGGCTGCATCATTGCTTTCTGGGCTGTTGCTCATCGCGTTGCCATGCCGCAGTGAAAAAAAGGACCCCGCACAACGCGTATGCATTCCTTATCAGTTGTAAAGGTATCAACTTGTCTTGATGCAGGTCTCCCTCCTGTGACAGCGGATTGGTTTGAGGCTCGACGATCACATCTGTCGTCATTGCAGCAACAGGCTGCGGACGTTGTATATATATGCCCTCTAACAAACAAGAAGTTTCAATCTCAAGGGACGTATGAAAATCATACACGAACTCAAAAATTCAAGGCAGCACTGAAGAAATCTGCCCTTGACACAGCCCCACCGCCCCGAATTGTACAGCGAAGAACGCCGGACGCAGCCCGTCCCAGCGATTCGAGCCACGGTGCACAGATCGCACGGCTGCAACAGCATCTGGCGGGACTGGCTGTGCGTGAAGCGCAGCCACATCAAGAGGACGAATCAGATGAAGATGATGACGACTCCTCCGGCTGGGAGACAGATAGTCAAATCGACGATGACACCCTTGCTGCCGTAAGCTTCCATGCGTATCATCTGGAAGTCAGGCTTCCGTCATGGCTTCATGTCCATTCGCTTGCTGTCATGACGGCGTCCTGATGGCATCTGTGGTTGCAGGCTGAAATTGTTGGTGCTGCCAGCAGCAAGGTGAACCCAGGCGACGAGGATGGGACCAGTGTAAACGCAGATGCTTCATCATGGGAGGAATGGGACATTTGCCAGAGCTTATTCGACAACCACGTCAGCCCATCTGTCGATGACAATCTGAGGTACATGTACAAGAACTTTGGCTTCTTCCTACCAGACGTCCAGTACTTGCAAGATCCAGACGGGCTTATAAAGTGCGCCCAGCAGCTGCTAACCCCTCTGCCACCCCACTCAGAATCACACATGCTTCTACAGCCCGCCTCCATCCAGTTCTGCGTTTTTGTCACTCGCCACAAGTGTGAACGCTCGGATGGCGCCTGTTGGCGAAGCAGACTGCAACTACCGAGCACGTTGTACATGTCGCACAGGCACCGCTGTGCATCAGTGGCTTGTGCTCCACCGTTGACCGATCGTGTGTGCAGGTATTTGGGCGCAAAGCTGCGCTACGGGCACCAGCCGTTGTATTCGAGTGGCCTGAATGACGAGGCCAAGCGCTTTGGCAGCCTGCATGCAGTGCAACGACACATGATCGATTCCAACAAATGCACCATGGGCTACGATGGAAACGAGGATGAGTATGAAGACTACTATGAGTACCCGTGCGCCCTCTTGTCATCCTCGACTGGCACCTCCGTCTGCACTACACTGCCTCTGGGAGGTTCTGTTTGCACAGTGGCCTTCTGCATGGAGGAGAGCGTTCCTCAAGACGCCAGCATGTTGCCTGCTGGTGCTGTGGAGTTCTTCCGAGGAGGTTTCAGGCCTGCTCAACCTTTCGTGGTGCTCCCGTGATGGTCAGGAACCGTGTGACCTGCTCCGCTGCCCCTCCGCTGCAGTCCATTCAGTCACGCGGTTCCTGACCAAACCCTTGCATGCTTGGATTTGACAGCATGGACAGAAAGGATTCTGCAGCATGCATTGCAGCTGGAGGGCACCCAGCCCACAGGCCTCACGCCTCTGTTTTGTGCTGCTCTGAGATGGTCAGACACCTCCCTCCACCCAACATGTTGCTGCTGCACCAAGCCACATCAGTTGTTCGCGGACCCCCTCCGCCTGACTATCCATGCTGACTCGGTGGGCGTGTGAGCAGGGACATGGACGAGTCTGATGCGCTGGCGCTGCCGAGCGTGTCGACGAACGGCTTTGAGCTCGTCGTGCAGAGGCCTGGCAAGCATGGCGTGCAGGTGCTCGGGTGCCGCGACTTCATGCATGTGTACCGCCAGAACCACCGGCCCCTGGAGGTGCGGCAGCAGGCCCGGCGGCAGGTGATGCTGACGTACAACGACATGGGCGTGCCCCACGTGACCCCCGAGGAGTTGCAGAAGCGGGTCCAGCGTCTCAAACATGACAGGAGACGGGACTGGGGCAGGTTGAAGAGCCAGATGGCGAACGACAAGATCTATAAGCTCCCCAAGAACTGCACGCATTAATGAATTGTCTGAGCGGGTGATTGCAGTGCATTGCATACTGACTGTGGTCACTGTGCCGGTGTGGGAGGGACAACATCGAGTTTGTAACTGTGGAGCCTTGTGTCAATGGCACTCTATATCTTGGCCGGTCGGACAACTGGGGCCCCCTGGTCCGTGAAACTTGTATCGGCTCTTGAGAACCCACACTACCCTTGCATCTTGTCAGATACCAACCGGTGGGGGACCCCTGTAACTGTGCCTGGCACGGACTGGGTGCTCTGAACCAACTGGCCGCAAACTTGAGCTGTCGTTTTGGGTAATTGCTTGCTCATAGAAGCCATACCGCCTAGGACAGAACAAGGTGTTCAGTTCGGGGGTAGGAGGGCAGAGTAAAAGCACATACGCACCCGGCAGTGCACGGCAATGCCAGAGTGGCGCAAAAAAACGTCACATGCATGTAACACCTGTGTAGGCACCTTGTTGCACACCTCAGCAAGCCTCATTTCTTCCATCGAGAGCATCCTACCTGCAAACACCAGGACCCGCTTGACTTTGAGTGCGATTTCGTTTGTTTGCCTGTGGCAAATCTGCCCGTGACTCTCTGTTACACGCACATATGCAAGGACTCGCCGTGTGAGCGTACATACACAGGTTGGCTGTTGCCATGGGTGCGGCATGTCACGCATGGCAGAGAGTGTTGTGCCACAACGCACGTGATGCGCAGGTGGAACGGCGTGGGGTGGTCCTTGGCGGGTAGGGTAGCGGGGGGCGTCGACACTGACAGGGCAGATGCAGATGAGGGCCATGACCCCCGGGACCGTCACCTTTGTGCCCCCTGAGAGCCAAAGAGGTGGCTCTGCCCCCTACACCGGCGTCACCAGCAGACATGGGGGCGAGGGGCCACGATGAAGGAGTGGTCTCTGAGAACGAAGACACGAGAGCAAAGGCGGGAATGCAGACAACGGTGCGTCTTGTGTGCTCTGGAAACACTACAGTGGCTGGTGCTGATGCAAAAAAAAAAAAATAAAAAAAATCGGGCATCACGCCAAACCCAAACGGGCATCAGCCACAGCACCCCTACTGGTAGGGGCGGACAGGTGCAAGACGGGCGCAGGAGGGGGC
>JAUMHO010000009.1:2164624-2244800 GCA_032360965.1 Ulva armoricana
TTTTTCGTGTGCTTTGGTTGGCTTGTGATTTACCCCTTGGCGCTGCCGGGATTTTGTGCTGATCTCCGTGTAACACCACTCGAGCCCTTGCGGCAACATCATGAGAATCGCAAACACAAGCCCTACAACCAGTGAGCGTGCATCTACGACACCGGCATCATGACACCTCACAAGAATCACCGTGATGATTCCACTCATACGAGCAAGCATCATTGTACCATGGGTGCACTGTTGCAATGTGCTAGCATAACCCATAGATCACGCCTGCACCCGCTGTGTTACACGTCAACCGGAGGCCGAGCAAGGATACAGGTTGTCTCACTGCAAACTTCAAGGCGCACTATCCATAATCAATTCCACAATTGTGGCCAGAATTTCATTCTGCTTGTCCGAGAAAGGTTTTAAAGGGGACTTGACTCGGGCATCCATCATGTGAACCCATGCAGCTCGTAGCTTCTTCACCAGCACTGCGGTTTGGGCAGCAGCTTTGACCTGCACGAACACCGACTCTCACAACACTTGCAGCACGGAGCTGTGTGACCGTGTCACTTGACAGCATCAGCTCACACCGGAGTGCCTGTGCGACAATGCTCACACAGCCACACATCCACCGCCTGTATCGCTTGCCATCAGCGCCATCATGCACTCGCAGTTGGTCCCTGTTGCATGCAAACTCAGACATCCAAAGGCCTTGCCACAGGAACCCGCATCCGGGCCGACGTGTCAGCTTGACAGAGCGACTTCACAAGCTTTCACAAGTCCCGGCAGCAGCCACAACCCGATGTGGACCAGGGCACATAGAGCCACAGCATAGCGCATGCACCCTGCCTCACAATCTAACAGAAGCACGCCCCCTGTGCCGCATCCTGCAGACTGTAAATGTAAATGTAAATGTGACACTGAGACTGTGAAGCACAGCCGTTCACTCTCCAAGCATGATGCTCGCCGCCAGGGTCTGCACCCCGACAAGCCCCAGAGGAGCTACATCTGGGCATCGCACCTTTAGCCACGAGTCCAACAGGATATACCGCGAGTCGTGGTGCACGTCCAGGTCCCCGCCAAAGAGCAGCAGCGCCATCGGCGGCACAACCGACGTCTCCCGCATGAAGATCGAACTCGTCTGCATCTTCTCCGAGTACACCACGTACGGTGACTGGAACTGCGACGAGAGCAGCGGGTGTAGCACGCTGGAGCGGTGGATTGACACAGGGACGTCCCCCGCAAGCCAGGCCGGCCGCTTCGACGTCGTGGCGTCGCTGTCCATGCATGCAACCTGCGGGTACAGGGCCGCGCACAGCGCCGCCTTGACCACTGGCCCCAAGCCAGAGTGGGCATTCCACGGAGCCGCAGCGTCGTCAAGCCATGCCGCCGCTCCCCCCTTTGCGCTGCCCTTGGGCCTGGAAATGAGCCTGCACCAGAACCCCGCTGTGGCGCATCATTCCAGGCAGCATCGACAGCAACGGACCGGCAACGAGGCGATTGGGTGCTCGAATCATCCATCCCCATGTACATGCTCGTGGCTTTGCTCAGGTCAATAATCATCAGAATGGCACGTTCAGCACAAGCTGCCCTGAAATCAGCAAGCAACTAACCTTGCCCTCATTCTGGGGCAGGCTACAGGGAGCCATCACCGTCAGCTCACTGACTGATCCGGTCTCGACCAATCCCTGGGTCACCACAACACCCCATGTGCAATGCTCCCAGTCTCGCTCCGCCAGTGTCACGAACCGAGCAACCACGGTGGAGCGCACTTGATCTCTGCGAGCATCGTCGCAAACTGCTGCCGCATGTCTCGCAGCGTCTGGAGCGTCTGGTATGAGAGGCTGTGCTGCTTGATAAACTCCCGAGCGAGCCGCGCCCCACCGCGCTCCAGCGCCTGCTGCCAGCCGCCGTACGCGGCGAGCATCACCAGGTGGTCGCTTTGCTGCTCGGCCGCGATGCCTGCACCCTGCGCCGATGCAAAGTGCCGCCGCGATAGGTCCGCCGCGTCCGTTGCCTGCACGAATGCGCTGTCTGCATGCATGCCACTGAGACCGCACCCTGCGCGCCTGGAACTTCCCACGCCGATGCAGGCAGGACCGGGGGACCAGACAAGACGAGGCTCAGCCGGCCGCACAGCCGGCACTGTGGCCAGGTGGATCGCTGACTGTGTGCAGAACTTTGCGTGATGTCGGCTGTGTCTTGGCCGGTTGCCGCGCCGCCCACGGGCGACGTGCAGCACCACAATCTGTCAGGGTTCACCTCCTGAAACGGTGTGCAATGGCACTGTCTATGCGCACCAGGCCTCTCATCTGCGGCCCGCATGCATGGCACAATGAGGGTCCTGATGCGCCACAGCACACCAGCAACCGTGCTGCTTTCCAGCGCCGAGCCTTTCCAAGCTGGTGCACGAGCAGACCACGCTGCCCAGGGTGTAGGACAAGGACCCCCAGTACATGTACAGATGCTGCCGCGGCAGGTGCGCGGGCGGGGGGGAGCAGCACCGCAAACGCCGTGGAGAACGGGGCCTTGTAGGACAGGCACGCTGCGATCGTCACCGCCGCGGAGAGGCAGCCCATGAACACCGACGCCACCAGCAGCTTCCCGAGGCGCGGGTCCACCGGCAGCTGCGCGAGGTACGTGCCGAGCGGAGTGAGGCTCTCGGTATCGTCAAGTGCGCCGAGCGTGCGCAGCGCGGCGACTGCAGCCGCAATCGCCTTGTCCGGGGGCGGCTGCAGTGCCTCCGGCAGGAACTCAGCCGCGCGGCCGAGCTGCAGGAGGTGGATCTGCAGCACGAGCTCCTCGAGGGGCACGCGCATGATCTCCGGGACCTGGAACGGCGCCATGCGTGCGTCGTGGCATTCGCGGGTGAACAGGGAGTAGCACTTGCCCTCGCGCACGCGGCCGGCGCGGCCCTTGCGCTGCCGCGCGGACGCCTGGGACACGTGGTCGAGGACGAGCATGGAGATGCCGCGCGCGGCGTTGAAGCGGCGCTCCTTGAGCTTGCCGCTGTCGATGACGTAGACGACGTCCTCGATCGTGACGGAGGTCTCGGCGATGTTGGTCGACACGACGACCTTGCGCATGCCAGCCGCAGGCCGCACAAACGCGCGCCGCTGGTCCTCCGGGGCGATCGTGGAGTGCAGGGGGATGATGACATGCTTGCCCTGCTGGAAGCTGCAGCAGGCGGCCACCGTCAACGTGTGCCGCCGATGGACGGCTGCCGGGGAGCACTGGAAGCATGCGAGCACCGGGCTTCAGGCAAACGCATGCACGGTGCGCGTGAAGTCTGTACACAGCTGTGCACGTCCGAACAGCGGTGTCCGAACAGCTGTGTCCTGACGGCCACAAAACGCCATTCCCAGAAAAGCACCAAAACAGCTCATGCTGCCAGCTCCTGCACCTGTGCTTGCAGGGGCTGCTGCGAGGGCATGGGTGAACGCATTCCGAGGTACACGGTACAGTAGAGCCGGTGGCTGGTGTACCATTGAGATGCATGGCAACACGCGCACACGAACAGCAGCGACGGGCTACAGCACAGGCATGCACGCACTGCGGACTAGGAGATCCGGCAGCCGGCCGATGCTGACCCGACAACACCTGGAAGGCAAGCATGGCGATTCACAAGGTGAGTCGGGGCAGGCCAGCGAGCGGCGCCAGCGCCAGCGGTTGCACTCACAGCTGTGGCAGGGGACGCACTGATGGCTGCCGTTGAGGCGGTCCACGAGGTTCATGATCTCCGGCAGGCCGGGCAGGAAGACGAGGATGGCGCCTGGGTCCTCGGTCATGTCAATGTGCCGCACCAGCTCGTCCAGGAGGTCGTAGTCGATGGCGGACTCGTCCACGCGGGCGAGGTTGGTGTGGACGGCCTTGCTGAAGCCGGGGAACAGCTCCGGGTCGTAGTGCTTGTTGAGTGCGTCATTCTGGATCTGCTCGTCGTCGCCCCACCCCTCACGGAGCAGGTGCGCCTGCTTTCCTGCACGCGCGCCGGGCCACGTGTCGGCGATCGCCGGGTGAGCCTTCCCGTGTCCCGGTCAAACTGGCGGCGGTGTGCGTACAGGAGGTCCTCCTGTACGCGGTGTTTGACCGCGGCGGTGCGTACAGGAGGTGCTGCAGCCGACTGCGCTCCCCATGGCACGGGGACTGCAGAAGTAACACCACAAGTGCCACACTCGCTGTCCTGTAAGTGAGCAACGCCATGAAGCGTCGCCCGTGCATGCTCGTTAGGCACCGCCTGAAACTAGCATGCAACCTGCAGGGGTGTCACGGCCCTCGTGTGTGCGATAACCGCCCAGCCTCATTAACCACCTGATGCGGGCGACCCTCCGTGCAGCCCCGTGCAGAACACGGCTGGCGGGAAGGCCACACAGGAGTGGGAGCGTGTTCGTACCGCCCTGCTTCTGCACCTTCCGCCGCAGCCCCTGGTCCCGCCGCAGGCGCAGCGCGGCCGGGGAGTCCTCTGGGAGGTGGTACCCTGTCGACTCGTACACGTCCTCCAGGAAGAACTGCTGCACCGGGAAGGTGCGGCCCTTCGCGGACAGCGTGGGGCAGCCGCCGAGGTAGCCGGAGAGGAGCTCCAGGTCGATCGTGGCGGACATGAGCACGATCTTCAGGGGGTGCGGCGTCGTGGCGCGCTGCGCGACGAGCCGACGGAGGATCGCGAGCAGGAAGTCGCCTTGCAGGGAGCGTTCGTGCACCTCGTCCACAACGACGTGGGACACGTGGCTGAGGTCAGGGTCGCCAGCGAGCCGCCGGAGGAGGATGCCGGTCGTGCAGAACATGAGGCGGGTGTCGCGGGTCACTGCCGGGTCCATGCGTACATGATACCTGCATGTGGCACATGCGTACGCTGCTGCATCGCGCGGAAAATGCAGCCGCCCGGTGTGCAACGGCACGCCAACTACGACGCACGATCATGTGCATGATCTCACCCGCCAGGTGTCGCAAGCACATGCAGTTGTGCTGCAGGGATGTGGCGTACGCCCCCCGGATGGTCGCCGTCGTGCAGCTGCTCTGATGGGCTGAACCAAGCGGGATCGAGGCGGGACATCAGTGCCAACACGCGTGCGTGGCGTCATGCATGGGATCCCACTCGCACAGACATGGCTGTGCACGCACCCGACGCGGCTGCCCGGCCGGCCCGGCACGGGCTCTGCGCGCTCCTGCGCGACCCTCTCGGCCACGCTGATCGCCGCTATCCGCCGCGGCTGCGTGCAGATGATGTGGCACGCAGCCCCGCGCCCGCTTTCGATCTCGCGCTCCAGCAGGTACTGCGGCACCTGTGTCGTTTTGCCGCAGCCGGTGTCGCCCGAGAGCACTGCGCAGTTGCCGCGCGACAGGATGTCGTACAGCTGCTCCCGGACCTGGCACACCGGCAGCTGCTGCCGCTTCTGGGCCCATTCTTGCCCGATGGCAGAGGCGGCAAACGCCTCCTGCTGCTGCTTCATGCGCTTGCTTTCTTGTTCGTCCTGCATGAAACCCGGCCGGATCGTGGCACCTTCAGGCTGTACTGACCACAGCTTCTTGCACCCCATGTTTGTAACCTCCCCGTATGGAAAGCGTGTGCACGTAGCAAGTTCCAGGATGACTGACGACCTACATAAGGCGGACCGTCGGCGGTGAGGTAGCATCCTGCTACCACAAGAAAGAAGACGAGGAACACACCACGAAGGAAGGTCCTGTGGAGGATCGCCTTCGACCGGGCAGGTCATCTGCGCCACGTGCTTCCGGCTCTTGGGAGGGCGCCTGTGACTGCGCTGTGGTCTCTGGCCGCTGCAGCAGCGACTCGATGAAAGCATCGTAATCCTGTCCATCCGCACCTCCCTCTGTTGTGGCGCCCTGCTCTTGCCACTTCTCCCAGAGCTCGCTACAGGCATGCACTAGCACGTGACAGTTTGAACACCCGTGAGGACCGAGACCGAGTAGCAACCCACCTAACGCACGGTTGGAATCCCACAGTCAGGCTGTACAGCACGGCACCACTTCTGCCCCAGCCTGCCGTCTTACGGGACGCTGTAATCATGGGCACGATTCCAAGCAGTGGTGCACGTATCTACAGCTAACCCGGAGCACATTGCAATTCTGCGGACGGACCAAATGTTGCTGAGCTCGTTGCTGCTGTTCATATAAGGGTCAACGTCATGCAGCGGCAAAGCCACCGTGCCTGGTTCGCTGTACGATGGGCAGCTACAAGAGTTTCCACAGGCGTGCGGACTTCAGGCTGGACACGGGCGGCTCACACCTGAAAGGTGACTTGAGCTGGAACTTGTCTGTGAGCCCAGGCATGAGCTCGAACAGTGCCTTCAGGGCAGCAGCGTTCTGGGCGTCCTGGATGCTTTCCCAGACGTCCTCCGACTCCTGCAGCTGCCACGTGCGGGTACCTGCCGTTGGCTGCGGGCCAGCCTTCTTGCTCACCTTGGTCCGAGATTTTGGGAAGACGATCGTGCATCCATACCGCGGGGGCTCCCCGGTGCGAGAAACTTTGTTGAACCGAGGTGCAGGCCACGCAGGCTTGCTCTTGTGGCACAGCTGCTGTAGCACGGCCTTGGGCACCCCCACCTGCAGCACCTCCTCCAGCCATGCCACCACAATCCGCGGTCACCTGGGGTTGCCAACGACAGGAAAGCAGGGTTCTGAATCCATCAAATGTGACACATGCGATACCATTGCAATGACGAGCCGAGTGTAACATGGCCAGCACGTATCTGTCCGGAGAGGGCCACTTGCCACGTGGCACTGCAGCCTGCCTGCAACAGCATTGCTTGGCCGTGCGAGGGGCCATTCAAAGGCGTACGGTGCAAGCGATAGACACAGCTTGAGCAGAGCGTGTCTACCATACGGACAGCCGAATGAAAGACGGTTGGCATGACAGGCGAGAGGACGTACCGGCAGCTCAGGCTGTGCCTGCTTGGGCCTGGGCTTCGTTTTCAAAACTCTCCTGGGGACCTGAGGTAGCCCCGCCTGCACTGCGCCAGGCGCCTCGGTTGTGCTCTCCGCGTCGAGTGCAGGAGATTCATCATCCCTGCACAGCCCACCAGTCAGCCCTGCTGTGCGAGCATGCATGTGCACACGTCACCGGGCTGATGCCCCCCAGCCACCTCACGTGCTCCACACCAGATGCGCCGCGCATGCACGCGCGTCCAGACCAACACCGATGACCGGACCGTCGCACGCACAAGCCACGATGCACGAGCACAACAACATGCGGCGATTCACATGACAGCATGACGCACCACAGCATGTTTGCGTTGAACTGTTCCTCCTCATCGCTCCCCTTCGCCCCACCGGCGCCCACGCCGTCCGCTCCGGCCCCCGCAGCAGCATCCCCATCCCCTGTGGCATCTACCGCCAGCCCAGAGCCGCGATCCTCACCCGGCGCGGCTGCACGCCGGCCCGCCTCCACTGCAGCGCCAGCCACGCTGGCAGCCAGAATCGCCCGCTCGCTACCATCCGGCTCGACCAGCACATACTCGTGATCCCACGAGTCTGGAGGCTGCTCCCCCGGAGACAGCTGCCCGCTGAGCGTCAACTGCTGCTCCATGGACGGCCGAGCCTCCGCCAGCACGTACTCGTTCTCTAGACTCAGCCGAGGCTCCGCCTCCTGAGGCGGCGCTGCCTCCGCTGCACCACCCGCACCGCCGACCGCGCCCACTGGACACGCAACATCCGTAGCCGGCCTGCGGTGGTTGCCAGCGGGCTCGTGGGAGGGAAAGTGCTGGGCGATGAGCTTGTGGATGGCCCCTTCCTTGATGCCCAGGGATGCGATCTCGAGCTTGATGTGACGGATGACCTCGCCCGCGACCTGCTTCTGCTTCTTGTTCCCGGCGGCTTTCGCCTGCTTCGCGGAGTCAGTCGCCTGATTCAGCTCCTTGGCCAGCTGCAGCTGCCGCTCCTCGGCGGTCAGCATGTTGAGCTGTGCTGCTCGCGCCCGCTCCGCCCGCCGCCTCTCAACCTGCTCGCCAGTGGTCGACTTAGCAGACCTCCCAAAGCCAACAGATGTGATTTCTGGTCTAAGCCCCCAAAGCCAGCGGATGGGACCTGTTGGGACCAATTCTCAGGTGCGAGCGCCAAAAAAAGATGGCTCAGAGTAGCACGGCTGCTCGCACACACTTGCCCCTGCAGCTCCAGTGTGAGGCGACACACGACCGGGGCCCCAGACACGGCGTGGCACCATGGATGCTCAGCCGTATGACGTTGCTGAAATCGCTCGGGCTCTAGCAGCGCAGGACAGGAGACGGTTCGGGATGAGGTGATGCAGTGACGGGCAAGCATTGGCAGCGTTACCAGCGTTCGACAACACTTTCAACGACGGATTCTTCGTCGGTCATTGTATATGGGAGACATCAGCCTGGATGCCAGACAGATGGAGGCAGACATTGCAGACGGCAGCCGCTGTGGGCTACGATGCTGCCATCAACCTCATTCAACCGCAAAACAAAAGCAATCAAGGCGCGGCTCTGCGCTGATTGGCAGTGGTGAGGCGCAGGTGCACCTCTCGAGGGTCGCCCCACAGTTCCCAGTCCTCCACTTCTGACTCAGCACCGTCGCTCCCGCTCTCTGGTAGCCCATCACTGGAGCCGGCGTACTTGGCAAGGATGGCAGCTTTGTTGGCCTCCGCATGCTCAGCCTCCTCCTCGCGGCGGCGGGCTGCAGCAGCTGCATTGCGCTCCGCCAGCGCCCTCAGCTCCTTCTGCTGCGCCTGCCGCTCCAGCTCCAGCTCCTGTGCAGTCTTCACGGGGGCCGGTCGGCTGGAAGCCGCCTGGACTCTCGTGATGGCCTCAGCCCTGTGCGAGTGCGCTCCAGCTGCATGCACCTGGGAATTCACGCTGCAGAAACTTCATGTTCTGTCATGGTGACGAATGCAGACGCGCCCTCGGCTTTACCAATGGCATGTAGTGCAAGGCGGCGGCTGATTGCATGCATGTTATCTCCAGTGGAATCGGACGCTGTGGACCGAAGATGATGTTTGTGGAGTGGTACCTGCGAAACGCGCTGGCAGACGGTCGGGCGGGACATGCATGCAGAGCCAGTCCAGGGCAGCATCAGCAGATGCTGGGTGCACAGCTTTTAGCGCATCCTGGATATCTCCTTGCTGAAATCCATGCCCTACAAGAGAACTATAGATCTGCTTGAGCTCGTCTGCAGTGGCTTTGCCCTGCTGCATTGACGCAGAATTCTCGGCACCATCCTGCAAAGGGAATGTCCAGGTCTAGAGAATTGGTCCCGTATGGGTTGTACACTGGGTTGCCAGGCGGTTTCTTTTCGGACATGCCCAGATGTAGAGGCAAATTGTCACATACACCACAACACCACTGCTCGTGGCATGGCTACATTTGCATACCGCGACAAGCTCTCTAATTTTAGAAGCATGCTTTTGCGATATCCCCACTGAACCACTCTTCACATTGCTCGCGGGCCCTGCCGGCTGGCTTGGCGGGCCCTTCAGCTTGGAGCTGCCCTTCTTTGGCCCCCCCTTCTTAGGCATGACCAATATACAGATTTACCTAGCCATGTCGAGCATGATAGGAGCAGATCGCGAGCCTAACTGCTTGACAGCAATGTGCAAAGTCGAGCGTGTTTTGCTGACCTCGGGCCGTATGTGCCCGACCTGCACTGAGCACACTGACCCACGTTGAAACGAAATGTCTGGGCACAATCCATTGAACAAAATCCTTCACTCGATGATTTGGGTGTCAGCACTGCTGTTGCCTGCAGCGTCTGTACGCGTCCCTGCAGCTGCTCGCCCGCATGCCAGCACCGTGCACTGCAGCCACCTGGCATACGCAGTGGTATGTCAGCGATGCTTCGCGATGTCTGGACAGCTTCTGGGCTTGCCACGACAGTGACAGACTCAAAAATCATCTAGAAAATCGTGGTGCGTCTCATCTGAATCTGTCAGGAAGCGGCGAGGCCACCCGCTGCCGTACGCTGTGCGCAAGGAGCATCGTCGACACAATGAACGACCTCGCCACAGCTGCAGCTGGCCCAGCCATGCCAAGCTGGCAGGATTTAGTGGACCGTTATGCAGACGATGCCAGTGACTGCACCGACGCAGGCTCGGCGGATGCAAAGCCGCAGGCGTTTGGCAGCGACCGTGATGACGGCCTCAGCAGCGAGGACGAGCAAGACGCCCATGAAGCTGCAATCTGGGCGGACGTGTACGCGGGTACGCCATGGTGTCGCATTATCGCGATCTCACATCAACTCTGCCATTGTCTACACTCGTGTGCACTCAGTGTGGTGGCGTGTTCCCCAGTTCCTGATCATTTGTTGACAGGGGCATTACGCATTGGCACCGCTTATCGTTCAACCTTGTCTGCATCCGCCGCTGTGATCACCTTGCGCCTGCCGCAACTCCGTTCGAGTACTGCCGTGCAGCTCAGACGCGAGACAGCCAGGGCATGAACCGGCAGCAGCAGGCAGGAACGCGGGTTGAACCGAAGATGCACACAGTGGATCACAGAGTTCTGTCAACATTGATGCCCCGTGATGATGGTCTGCATGGCGATGCTGCTGCAGCGAAAATGTCATCTGCTGTCCGCAATGAGCTCCGCAAGGCAGAGGCAACATCATCGACATCCATTGTACTTGTTAAAGACAAAAAGGTGTGAAAACTCACGTTTTTTTCCCTCCCCACGTATATTCACCAATCAAGTTGAGATGTCAGTGTTGCATCACTGCATGGATGGCGTGACCCACGTGCCCAAACAGAAGTTGCACCAAGTCCATCCAGAGCTGCACTTGTAGGATCGTGCCACAGTCGAGCAAGCTCTGGACCCCCGGACTCGCTTGGTTCTTTTCAAGCTGCTGAATCGTGGCATATTCACTGCCATCCACGGCTGTGTCAGCACCGGCAAAGAGGCAAACGTATACTGTGCGTCAGCCCCGGAGGACTCCGAGCTCGCCATCAAGGTCTACAAAACTAGCATCTTGGTCTTCAAGGACCGGGACAGGTGCGCTGCAGCTAGGCACCGCCATACGAGGTGGGCCAGGCTGGGCTGGCAGTCCATATCTTTCCCATGCCGCTAGCTTGCCAATCTGCTCCTGTCTCACGAGTATCTCAGGCAGAGAGAGTTCATCCTTCCAGCTTAGACATGTGTGTGGATAGATTGAGCTTGTTCTCAATCTGTCCTGAGACACGTCTTGGGATGGATGGATGTCGACCCCGGTTCCCAGGGCTGATGCGACTGGTGCTCCACCACAGCATATCTTCACAGTATGCTGCAGCGAGGATGAGACTGCAGTCGCACCAGTTCATGCAGGTATGTCAGTGGTGACTACCGATTCCGTAATGGCTACTGTCGCAGTAATCCACGCAAAATGGTGAAGATGTGGGCTGAGAAGGAGTTCCGCAACCTGAACCGGCTGCAACAAGCTGGCATCCCCAGCCCGAAGCCCGCGCTGCTGCGCCAGCACGTCTTGGTCATGGATTTTATTGGGACGGAAGGCGTTGCTGCCCCTCGGTTGAAGGTTCGCTTTGCACCGCACTGGCATACATCACCACCCTGATGCCCCGCCATGAGCACCGGCCTCCCCACAGCGGGGGGGCGGGCCGACATCCATTTTCCCCACATCCGGCCTCCCCACATCCGGCCTCCCCACAGCGGGGGGGCGGCTGCACAGCCCTTTCTGCTACGTTGCTGACACACAGAGCTGCTGGCACTGGCTCGCGCCAGATTGTCTGGATCCTGAGTGCCTCGAGCAGCGGCCTGCGCCGTGCCAGCCAGGCGCTGCAGCACTGATATGCGGTGATAAATGACATGCTTCCGAATTCAGAGTAAGGCAGCCTGTTTGCGGCTGATCTGTCTGATCTCGCACGAGCACTCTCGTGCGTCCAGCTTACGCTTTTTGATTATATGGGCCATGCAAGTGCCGCAAATCGTTGCTCTGTCGAGTGATTTTTAGGCCACGACAGATCTGTAGGCCACGGCCGATATCACCGGGTCGCAAGTTGACGGTGCAGCTGACGCACGTAGCTGCACAGTTGAAAAGCTCCCCAACAGGGAACCTTCGCCTGCGATGTCGACACGTGCTTCAGCGTGGTATGCTGGGCATATAGACGTTGCAAGCACATCTTGTATTTGTTGCCATTGCTAGTGTTTCAGGCCATTTTGCTGTGCAGTATCATCGCTGTGTGCATGCACGTGTGGTGGTGCACATCACATGGAGTACCGCAAACAGCATTCTCATGCGCAGGTCAGCTCGGGTGGACACATTTTGTCTGTCATTCACGAGTCCCAGCATGCTGCATGACCTCAGACAAGCACACAGTGACGTGCGAAGCATGCAGGATGCAAATCTGCCGGGACCGCTTCTGCGGGAGGCATATCAAGAGCTGCTGCTTATCATCTGGCGCATGTATCGAGTGGCCAAGCTCGTGCACGGAGACTTGTCGGAGTACAACATCCTGTACCACGAGAGGCAGGTCGTCATCATTGACGTGTCTCAGTCCGTTGACCTGGACCATCCAAAGGCGCTCGACTTCCTGAGGGAGGACTGCAAACATGTCAACGACTTCTTCCGGAGAGCTGGAGTTGCGGTGCTGTCTGTTCGGGAGCTCTTTGACTGGGTGACGGATCCGCTGGTGACAGAAGAGACCAAGGAGACCGTCCTGGACGCCTTGCAACAAGTACGGGTCACGGCCGTGCTGCAATGGTTGCTGATCTGCCCTGACCCATTTGAACTTGTATCTGGTGCTGGGTCTACGTGAGCATGGCGGATATCCCAGGCCATCCATGTTCAAGGCAGCCTCCCAGCAAGGTGATCCCACTCGCGGTTGCAATCGAGTGGTGGCTGTGGGTATGATTCGTTGGAGACTTCTGGTCCCATGCGTTGGGAAGGTCCACCGTGCACGACAGAGCTACAGCCTGCCGCTATGTCTGCAAGGCAGAGCTGAATGAGGAAGGCCCACAGGTGCTTGTGGCACGGCTGCTGATAGCGCCGGTGATTATGCAGGTTGCAGTGACGAGGCCCGCTGCACTCACAGCGGAGGAGCAGGTGGATGAGGCAGTGTTTCAGCAGGCGTTCATCCCTCGCAAGCTGGACGAGGTTGAGCACTTTGAACGGGACTCGGAGAGGCTGGTTCGGGGCGAGGGGAAGGACATCTTCTTTCAGACCATCACTGGCATGGCCCGGGACGGGACGGGGGCAGGGGCCGTGCCCAAGGTTCTGCTGCAGGCCACAGGCGGTTGCGACCCAGCAGTTGCTTCGGACGGCCGTGGTGGGCATGACGCGGTGGCGGATGTGGGGCAGCATGGGGGCTCGTGTGATGCGGCGCAGGCCGTGCTGAGCGTGAACAGAAGCGGTCATGAGAGTGCCAGGGAGGAGGGTGACACCGACTCAGAGAGCACATCTCAGAGCGGCAGTGGCGATGGTGGAGATGAGCAGGAGCGTGTGTGGGAGGAGCGGCCTGTGGTGAGTTCTGGAGAGGCGAGGCAAGCTCGAAAGGCCAACAAGAAAGCGGTGAAGGAGGAGCATCGTGAGAAGCGCAAGACAAAGTTGCCCAAAAAGGCAAAGAAACGTGCAGAAAAGAAGGGCAAGGTCAAGAAGTAGATTTCCATGGCAAGCACTCGTGAGCCCCAGGATTCAATGGTTCGCGGTGATGGTATGTGTGGACATGGGGAGCATGGCTGTGTAATGTTATTGCCTGTGTTCCCCTGCTGCATTCGTTTGATGTGATCATGCTGGGCATGGCGTTTACTGGAGGTTTACTGCCGAAATGGCTCATACCTGTCTCTGATAGGGTGAGCAATGCAGCCAGTGCAGAAAGGGTTCAGCGTGGTGTCCGTACGAAAAGGGCATCGTTAACGTCGCTGTACAGCTGCACCCTGTGCGGACATCCTCGGTATGTCCAGGTCCGAGCAGGCGAAATGCTCCGGCACGAATTCACCGGATGTGAAACAACCTCCGGCGGTAGACGCTGCGGTTCCGAGACGTGTGTGCAACCAGTGGGAAGGAGCAGAGCACCACCGGACCCGCACACAGTTTAGCCACACGGCCCACGGCAGCATGGGAGATATCCAGCAGATCGTAGGAGTAACCTTGGTGCTGCCGAGTGTACTCCTGCAGCGTCGAACTACAGCTCTGTGAATCCCACACAGCGCGTTGTGTATCCATGCATGCGCGCTGCAGGATCAGCACTGCACGAAGGCCACAGAGGATGAGTATGGTTGCAAGATGGCGCATGCAGATATGGAACAAACACACTCATGCAACGCGTGCCCTTTGTATGTATCAACGAGCACGAAATTGTGCAGGAGGGTACCTGAGGTGGCATGTGCCAAGCATGGTTAGTCCAGCGACCACAACTCTTTCCGTGCAAGCGAGTTTGCTAGTCTGACGAATTCATAGTTTAGGTATGCTTAGATGCGTTCAGCGTCGCCGTGGTGTCCTTTGTAGCTTGGACTGGCAGAAGCTTTGCACGAGTGGATTCGTGTTGGAAGATGCGACCGCTTCCCGTCTGGACGAGCGAATTGACTTCACCCCGCGGCTGCATCGGAATTCATGGATACGCGATCAGCGTGGCTTTGCTGTCGATACCCGACCATCAACCTTGGAGCCGGAGAAGGCCGTGTCAGCTGCGACCGCTGTCCTACGCCAGATAGCAGTGCGCAAACTGTGCACGAGATTGGAGGAGGAGTCACACACCAGGTTGACTATGCCTGTTGAAGAAGTTCTGGCTCTGACAGGGGAAACGGTGAACGTCAACGATGCAGATGCTCGCGAAATTTTGCAAGCTCTTCAAACCAGCGGAACCATCCTGCAGCACGAGAGCCAGGTATTCCTACGGCCCCAGGAAGTAGCCGAAATCATACTACAAGCAATCCCTGACACAGAGGACGAAGCCGAGGTGCTGTGTTTCCTTCACTGATCAACGGCTTATGCATGGCCTAGAACATTGCCATGGTGCTCCGGACGACAACCCGTTGAAGGTAGTGTGTCCAGTTTTATCATTTCATAATCTTTGCAGAGAAAGTGCCGAGAAATTGAGATTCAGTTGCAACCAATGCAACAGGAGTTCGAGAAGAAGATTGAAAGTAAAGCCAAACTTCGCAGTGCACTGCTCGCATACGCTGGTTTAGGCCTTCTGGTTGCCCAGTTCGCTTTTTTTGTCAGGTGCTCGGAGCTTCATAAGGAAATGGCTACTGCATCCCTCCCACAGATGTGCTTGCGCTGATGCCGCGTGTCTGTGTCCAGGATAGTATACTGGGATTTGTCATGGGACGTGGTGGAGCCCTTGACTTTTTTCAATTCACAGTTGACGGTGCGGATCTTACTGTCCCAGGGCCACGGTTGACATTGCGCTGGTTTACGGCCAACCGCAGCCATATATAGAATAGCAATGGCAGGGGCAGAACTGGAGAATGCGATCTCATTTTTCCGCCGAAGCCTGCTTGAATGAATGGTAGAGCTTTTGACAACAGGTTCACAGTCATGCAGGCAATCCTGGCCTACACATATTTCCTGGTGTACCGTCACGACTTCACCGCTGAGTCACACTACAAGACTGTGATCAGCAAGGAAAAGTCCAAACTCATACAGCAGCATCGATTTAACTATGAACGATACCACGTGCTCCAGCAGGACTTGGATCGATGGAGGCGGTTTGCCAGGACCATCGGGCGCAGGTAGTCCTCTCGTGCAGCATACGTGGGATGAACATGCGAGCTCCCCAAGCATCTGCCTTTTGTTTTGTCTTGTAGTGGGGGTAGCTCTGCAAAATCATGGTCCGTCTCATGGATGCTGTAACAGGCTGGCACGTGTCCACATATTCTTTGTGCCATGAATGAGGCTGCAAGAAGGCACGGTGTTTGCTGTGTGGCACTCATGTCGACCGATTGCCCACAAGCTAGCAGAGTATCTTACAAACAACCTTGTGCACGACGCTCACTTGGCGGAGATGTCTCTATATGCCATGGTCTTGCGCTGGCCACCCCTTTGGGTGCTGACACACAAACATTTGCCCCAAAATGTGCATGCTGGGAGACAGCTGGCTTGATGATATGATCATGAGCACTTGTAGCCTACTAGGTTTGGATTTCATGATCTGCAAATTGCTTCACCGTCTGGTTAGTGGCGTGGCTACCTGTGACCGTGCTCACGTATTCCATGTATACTCACTGACTACGCGTTCGATGTGACAGGACTTACCGCAGCAAATGTATCTGCGCGCAGAAGTGCATGAATCATTGTTGCAGTAGTAATTCTCTGCTTCTATCCAGGCATGGTCTTCAACGCGGAGCCTGCGCGTCTGCTGTCGCGTCACGATCATGCAGCTGCAGGCGAAGAGGCACATACATTCGGTAACACGACACCGCCGCAAATTTAAAACCGGCAGTCCACTGTGAGGTTGTTCTAGCATGATCCGCGTTGTCGTTGGTCAATATGCCAGGCCAGTTGATGCGTTGTACGAATGAAGACGTGCGGTCGGAGGATCCAGCGCAGTCTCAGGATCCATCCGAATTCCCTGGAAATTTTACTAGTCAAAATTCTGAAGATGCTGGGTCGGAGAGGATTCGAGTGCACTACTTGGACCATGCCGGAGCAACTCTGTTTAGCGTGCGACAGATGCACGAGGCTATTTCCACTATCTCTCAGCTACAAGTGAACCCTCACACGTACGTGTTTGCCTTTCAGATACTGTGTTATGTTCTATGATGTCCCACGTCATTGGCCACGTATGGTTTGGTCTGCAGAGCTGTTGGTTCTGGAGAGGACACCACACAGCTGCCAAGGCAGCTTGTCCTTGGATTTCTGAAAGCTCCACCTGGCCAGTACGACGTAATCCTTACGTCTGGAGCAACCGACTCCTTGAGGCTCCTGGCCGACAGCTTCGATTGGCATGGAGCTCAGTTCATGTACTCGGTTGCGAATCACACGTGTGCCTCTACCATGATGCAAGGATGTGCTGCAGCTATGCATGGAACTATCGCAAGAAGCGTCTAACAAATCACGATTCTTTGATGACACCCGAGTATCAGGCGTAGTACAGTCACAGCACTCCCCTGGCATGCACGTGCAGTCCTTACCAGGCTGCTGCACATCCTTCAGTGGTTCAGGAGCCTATAGGTAGCTAGCCACACACTCCCGCCTATGCAGGTCTGTGCTGGCAATGCGAGATGTCGTGCATGCGCGTGGGGGAGCCGTACGCCCGGTACATGTCACCACGACAAATGGCGTCTGCAGGCTGCGTGTGCAGCAGGCCACACTGGAACGCCCGCAACCCCCACGACCGCGCCCGAGGCCGACATGGGAAGGCTTGGCTTCGGCAGGGCCACTCACTCATGCACAGACGCCTCCTGCCAGCAGGCCCCTGTCAAACTGCCAGCCATCGCTCGAGGCCCAACCCGGTACCTCTCCCAGCGGCCCAACAGTCGTGGCTCTGCCCGCGGAGTGCAACCTCTCAGGCCTTCGGTGCTCCGACCGAACCCTGCACTCACTGTGCCATGGCAACAGCTTCCTGACTTCACCTGATGGAAGCGACCAGGTGCTCCCGTGTGCCCTGTTGCACTCTCCCGCCACCAAGTTGTGACGCACAGCACTCACTGGTGCTATATGCACAGTGACACACCAACAGCCACAGCCCGACCTTCCTCTCCCAATCTATTGTCAGGTTTAGCACGAAGATAGCGAACAGGTGCCTTGTAGATAGAATCTACTGTGTGATGTGCTAGGCATCACGAACCCCATCACCAATACCTGGTCACATTTACATGTGCCCCAGTTGAACCCGGCACGAAGCGTGCACCTGGGTCTGTGAGTTGGCAGCGCGATCCAACTCCTCGCGTGGTTATTATCTGTACAGCATCTCAGCGGGACGGTGCGACACACGTGCGGCTCGAGCAGCTGAGCCCATGCATTGCCGTGCTGCAGGTGCTGGTTGAGCCGCTGGTGCTTCTGGATGCCGCCAAAGCGTGCCAAACCGCTCCCCCGGACCTCTCGCGCCACCCGATCCACTTCCTCACACTCTCATTTTACAAAGTGTTTGGCTACCCGACGGGTCTCGGCGCGTTGGTCGTCCGCAAAGACGCGTGCCACTACCTCCGCCCGCTGTTTCTGGGGGGCGGCACGGTCAGCTACGCCCTACCCAGCATATGGCCAAGCCCCACGCCTCCCAAGCCGTTCCCGGCTGCATTTGAGCCAGGCACTGCGCACTTTCAGGGCCTTCGAGCCCTCCCGGCCGGGTTCACAGCGTGGCAGACGCACGCACGTGACCGGCGCGGCGCGGAGCATTCGGCGACGCTTGCAGCTGAGCTGGCGTGCGAGCTTGCAGCCCTACAGCATGCAAACGGGCTGCGAGTCTGCTCGGTGCTTGGTCGGCGATTCGCGGGGACCGGTGGTCGCCTGCCGTATGCGGATCGACGTCAACCGAACACGCGTAAACCGCCCACGGCCGCTGCGCCGTGCAGTGACAATGCATTGGCGCTGGGTATCGGCGAGGACATAGGGCCCGGGGACGCGGGTCTGTCGCACGGGCCGGTGGTTGCGTTTGTGGTGTGGGACGCTGCAGGGGTCCCAATCAGCAGCAACAGCGTGCGTGATATGCTGGCCGCGTCGCGCGTCGTTGTCAGGGCGGGATGTTGCTGCAACCCCGGCGCGTGCGCGGCGGTGCTCGGGCTGACCGATGGCGACGTGCTCCGGAACGTTCAGGAAGGCTGGACGTGCGGGGGGGACGTCGGCGTTGTCGCAGGCCGGCACACCGGCGTCGTTCGGGCGAGCCTTGGCGTCATGTCGGTCGCCGCAGACACCCGTGCGCTGGTGACGGCGCTGCGGGAGGGTATATTCGAGTTGTGTGGTGGCGAGGTGGCTCGCGGGGGCTCTGCGCGCGCTCTGCATGACGCGTGTGGCAGTGCCGGGGAGGCGGGGGCTGCCTCTGGAGGGAATGTGTGGCCAAGGGTGCGCCCAGCAGGCAGCGTGTTGGTGGGCGCTGATCTTGGCACCGCCGAGAAAACTTGGGCGGTAGAAAACGGATGCAACAGTGCCACATGCGGCGTTGGTGGGCGGCATTCGGTGCCGAGTCGGGGAGAGCGGGGGCACGAGCGGGTTGGGGCCGGGTTGGCGCGACGTGACGCGGGGGAAGGATGCGCTGCGGCATGCCTGGAGCACAGCGTACACGGCAGCCATGTGCAACCGCAGCTGGGTGGTCGGACCAGCACGGCTGAAGCTGCTGGAGATGCAAAGAGTGCCGGGGGTCTGGGTGCGAGCGGAGGGCTGCAAAGGGACAGGGGGGGTGGGGGTGGCCTTTTGAGAGAGGGGTGGCCACGAGTAGCTGCGATTTGGTTGTACCCTGTGAAGAGCCTTGGGGGACAGGAGGTGCAGAGGTGGCCGGTCGCGGCAGGCGGGCTGCTGCTGGACCGAGCGTGGGCGCTCACGGACCGCTCGGGCGGCGTGCTGAGCTGCGCGCGCTACCCAAGGCTACTCCTCTTTGCTGCCGCTGTGGATCTCCGCGAGCGTGTGCTGCGGCTCACGTGGCGTGGGGGTGGTGGCGGCGGCCTCACCGGGTTGGACTGTGGCGAGGGCGCGCGCGTGGGGCACGGCCAGGACGTTGAGGGCGAGACGCTGGGAGACGACGCGGTTGTGATTGCATGGCCGGCATGCATGCAAAACGGTGCAGACGAGGGGGCCGTAGAGCGGCCGTCGCAGTGCTGCTGCGACAAGTACGCTGTGGCGGGGTGGGCAGCGGGGCGCGGCAGCGGCTGCCGCGGCCAGAACGTGGACGTCAATGCATGGGTGTCACGGCGGTTAGGCGTGGAAGCATTTGTCATGCATCGCTGCTGCGCAGCGGCACCGGACGCGTGGAAGCGGCTGTCAGAGGATGCTGAGTGCTGTGGTACAGCGACCACGGGGCCCCGTGATTGTACCCCTGCATCCCAGCAAGGACTGGTCGGTCCGCATGCATGCAACGCAGGCGACAGTGGGGGGGGTCCTGCGGCACCATGCATCGCTGGCAGCGCAATCGTGGGGCGGATTGCTGTGGGCATGGCATGCACGTGTGTGCATCAGCGGGCTCCGGCTGCCGAGGATCTGCCTATGCATGCCCCGCATGCACCTGCACACGCGGAATGCGAAGGGCAGGGCGCAAGCGGCTGCACCCGGGCTGGCAGCAGCACAGCGTCGTTTGCAAACAAGGGCGACCTGCTGCTGGGGAGTCGTGCAAGCGTGAGGCTTGCCGCGGAGCTGTTGTCGGCGTGCGAAGCCGCAACTGCCACTCCGCCTGACGGCGGACAAAGCAGCTCGGAGGTAGGTGCCGCCTGCCGCAGTTCCTGTAGTGTCTCACCGGCGCGTGCTGCACAGGAGCCGTGCTCCGAGTGCTGGGCGGGCTCAGTTGCGGCCGAGGCGGGTGCGGATGCGCGGCGCATGGCATCGGGGGGTTGCCCGGATGAAACTAGGAGGAGCTGGCGGGCAGGTGCTGTGGACAGGGGGTGTGAGAGGTGTGGTGGGCCGAGAGGGTGTGGATGTGGTGACTCGTCGCATGCGGTGGTGGGTGCGGAGGAGAGGACTGCGATGCAGCGGTTTCGAGTGAATGTTGTGATTGATGGGGTGGATGCGGGGGCGGAGGAGGCTTGGACAGAGGTGGCGATATGTGCCACTGTGGATGAGGGCGGAGTCGCCGATGGTGGATGTGGTGCAGGTTGGCGGGCGGAAGGCGGGCGGAAGGCGGAGTCGCGAGGAGGGTGGGTGGGGTCAGGGGTGGTGCTGTCGGTTGTGGGCAAGGCAAAGCGGTGTGGGGCGATAAATGTTGATGTGGAGGCAGGGGTCAAGCGGTGGCGAAGGGGCGGGTTGCTAGGTGCACTGAGACGAGTCGCCGGGGGCGAGGCGTCGGTGACGTGGGGCGTGTATGCCTCTGTGAAGGGGGTGTAGGTGGGGGGGACCCGGGCCGTGTGCATATAGCGTGTTCAAGTACAGTGTGATGTGGTAACGCTATTGCGCTGGTGATACAAGTGGTAGGCAGAGCGGCAGCGCAAATACTGTGTCTGTGAGCAAGCAAGTTACTCCACATTACCGCCTGTTTTGGGCATGCATGGCGGCTGAACGCTTGCCAGGCATGCGAGTACAGAGCCATACTGCATTACACCTGACCTTGCGTATCAGCCTTGGTTACCATATCTGCTCATCGTGTCAATTCAGTGACTTCTTATGCCTCGTGCCCCGCCGCGGCGCCTGGGCATTCCCATCATCCCCAGCCAACCCAGTCACTGCACTAGTTGCATGCAGCAGCGTGCACAGCTGCAGAGTTCTTCAGCATGCATCTCAGCACACAACCCGTTTATCTGGATCATCCCTGCCAACCCCCTGTGCGGCACACCAGCCGCAGCACATCTACAGCCCTGCTAATCATTTGCGGTTCACTCACACTGCACAATCCACCAGCAAAAGCAAGGTCTAGAAATCACACACTAGTCAACCTTTCAGAGGTTTTAGGGCATACGCTCCTCACCTGCATGGCCGTGTTTCCAAACGAACAATAAGGGCGGAAGCACGACGTTGAATAGATTCTTGGCTGGCACATGCCACTGCCGCGCGGAGCCACCTGCTTTACAGGCAGTAATCCCTGGCTGATGCAACACAGCGATCAATCCTGTGACACATCACTAGCCAGTAATCGAGCGGTCTAACCGCGCTGAATGTACACCGGCTCCAGAATTGTCAGCCAGGTCATGTCTTCCTCATCAGCAGAAGGTGTTGCCGGCTTGGCTGCCTCTGCTGGCACGGGGGCAGCGCCGTTGCCGGATGCAACGTCGTCCCGAGACCGGCCCCCCGGCCGTCCGGAAACCGCCGAGTCTGCCGCTGCAGTAAACGCAACGGTACCGGTGCCGGCGGCTATGTCTTGCCGACCCGAGCCATTGCTTCCGCCAGCCTGGCCGTGGCTACTGGCGATGCCGACACCTGCGGTTGCGGTCGCCCAGCTGTCTTCATTCGCTACACACGCCGCACAATGTGGCTCACTGGGTGCATGCATTGTGTCGCCTATGGACTCGTACGGGTGACTCGTGTGCCCACAGAGCCGGGGAAATGCGCATCCAACCATGCTCGTGCGGGGATTGCGAAAGCAACAGGACTCGAGCCACGACTCTAAAACCAGCGCAATGTATTTACAGCAGCCTGAGGCATATGAAGATGCATGCATGCTGGACTGAATTGTTGTGTTGGCCGTGCACGATGTGATCCCAAGATCAACCTGTTGACAGGTATGCGCCTCGAGCCACGTACATGCTGCACACTCCTGTGTACACGCAGCATGTGCTGCAGGATGATGGAGTAGCCCATGCACTGTCTGTAATCCCCCCCCTTCAACTTCATCAGAGGACGTTGGATCCTCAGCAATTCAGGTGTAAAGTGCAGGCGAAGAGTGATACTGTCGCATGAAATGGGATAGGATGTCTGAGCAGGCTCACCTGATGGTGCGGCTGTGTTACTGTCTGGTGGCGAGGCACCTGGGGCTGGTGTGCTGTCATCAGAAGCTGCGGAGCTATTGCTATCACTTGCAAACTGCCGCTTCAAGAAGGTGGTGATGATGTGTGCAAGGAAGCCGAGGGGTGGGACGACGGCACAGAGCAGCACGGAATGGACCGTGTTCACTCCCCGCATCAGGCCTGCATGCTTTGGTCCCGCTTAGTACAGACCCGTACTGGACAGTGTTCATTTGATCAGGGCGGGGGGCCACTGGAACTGGACTCGGTACCTGTCCAGCACGATGCCCAAAAGCAGCAATGGCAAGCAGCGGATGGATGGCTGTATTGCAGCGGATGGTATGATGATGCTGCGATAGGCACAGGCACACCTGTGCCACCTGTTAAAGCTAAAATGAGGTAGCTGAACAGCTTGATTGCCGGGATCAGTGCACGTTGGTGCATTTCAGCACCAGCACGGGAACACGCCGATCATCCGGCTGCAGACTGTGTGCAGGTCATGAGACAACATGGTGATGGAATCAGGGCGGGGTCTGACAGCACGCCCCTCTCATCAAGCAGCCTCGGCTGCTAATGACGACAACATGACGTCTGCGTGTGGCTTGCATGGAGTGGGTGGTTGTGTCATGGCATTGTGGGCGGGAATGCGCAGATGATGGAGTAGGGATAGATTCACACCATCGAGCCAGATCCAGCGTGCACAGAAGAAGGCAATGAACTGCAGGTGTGCCCATGCCGAAACAGATGCGATCGGGGCGGAAAGCAGTTTGCCAACTGCCTCGATGTCAGGCAGGAATTGCATCTTGGGTTTCCCTTGAAGGGCACTCTTCATGCCTTCGGTGAAGTCTCCAGGCAACAGTGTAGACAGTGTTTCAGGCGTCCATGATGCAAGCAGAAGGATGCCATAAAGAACAGCCAGCGGGATCAGACACTTTGCTCCAGTGAGCAGCCGCTTGGTTATTGCCGCACGGGGAGCAAAGGCCATCTGCAATCCTAAAACGGTAAGAAGATGAATGAAGCTTAAGCTTTGTAGTGCAAGCCTGTAATGGGGCAGCAGATCTGCCGTTGCTGGTCGCCCCTGGTAACCAATGCGGGTGTGAATGGTTCCCCAGGGCAGGCACACGTAGGGCACTCGGACACCCGATGGCCAAGCTCCCCGATTGTAGATGTATCTAGAATATACAAGCTTATGCTGGATCTACAAGGCAGTGTCTGTATTCGTGGGAGGCAATACTTACAATGGTTTCCGGACATATACACGGCAAATCTGGAGCTTTACCGGCGCATGCTTCAAAAGCGTGACATCAAATACTGCTTACAACATTGCAAGAAAACATCATGATCCGTACCATGAAATAGAAAGGCCAAGGATATACAGTGATCACGGCGTGTACCACGTTGAGGTGTCCGTGGAGAAAAGAAGACAGCGCTGGGAACACCGCCGACGCACGCAGTGGCTGACAGGGTGTATCCAGCTCGTGTTCTTCTCTTATTTCGGTGCTCTTGTGGCGCCGGTCATTATGTCCGGCGCATATCTCCGAGACGGATGCCCTGGCCAAACCCGACAAAGCACCCCTGCTCCAGGAAAAGCCACCTGTCAGGCAAACGTGACTGGGCCACCGTAAGTTCAGTATTATGAACAGCTTTGCGAATGCAATGGGCAACGTGGCTCAATCTGCAGCGAGGACTGTACTGCCTGTTTTGAAACGACGTCCTTTGCAAACCGGCACCGATCGATTATCGCAGTGCAAAGATCGGATCAGGGCAACGGTTGAACTGATACAATCAGCATATGCAGTTTTGCATGTCCAAAATTTAAGCTGTGCGAATCGCGAGGCACACGCTGCAGTGTTGTGCAGCATGTTCAAGGCGCAGGCCTGCGCACCTTGACGGCCTCCCAAGCCCGGCAGGTCGAGGTTTGTGATTCAAAATACTACGCCTTTCTGCTGGGCGTAACGTCCGTGGATAGGCACCGGCCCCCATCCTGGCTGTGCTCGGGGGAGACGAGAACTAGCTGGGCTGCAGCACGCGAACCAACCCAACACTGCCACGCAGAAGCAGTTCGTGCCAAGCGCCATACATACAGTCTTGTCTTTACGCTGCCGATCACAAATGGTAGATCGCCACAATCTTCGCCGCGCTCGTTGCCGTACTCGCTAGATGTCGAGGCAAGGTGCGGCCTTGCAGCAATCGAAACGGGTGAATGCAAGGTCGGCGAGCTTGACTACTCACGATCAGTGAATGGATCCAGTCAGTGCTGCTCAGCAATCAGAACTTTCCGATATAACTTCACGATTGTTAACTCAGGCAAGTGAAATGCTTCAACATAGCAAACACGCTTTCTTCCCAATGGCTGATGCACAGGGCTTCTGGTTGCAGGTCGGTTCACACAGCAGCCTCTGGGATGTCGAAACCACACACACTTGGGGCATAGAGGTGCGTTTGGTAGCTGCAGGTGATAGAAACTAGAGCGTCTTCATCATATTGGCCTCTGTGGAGCATCTTGCGGGTGAGGTACCTTTACGCCAGTCAATAGCGAATTGGTTCCTCATCACGCACGCTTGAAGAGGGTGATACGTCGTATGCAACATGGCACTCGATATTGCAGGATATGCAGCATGTAGGTGATCCAGTTATGGCACTTTGCCTGAATCGAAGGCAGTGCTGACCTCGACAGTACTGATGGGGAGCCAGGGCTTGACGTGCAAATTTTAAAAGGCATGAATTTAGTACTGCGCCTTATCCCGAACAAGACACCATGAAACACATTTAATCCGAGTGTGTACGCACCCAGTCAGGTACATTATGTGACTGTGGCTGAATTCTTGCGTCGGTCAAACGAAATTGCGCAGTGGCTACAAGCGAGTTGAGCAGTCGTGGGTGTAGACAGCGTTTGCCCAATGTGTATGCTCAACGGGACGCTAGGTCGGTCACACAATGATGACCAACTTGATCACCATCACCTAGCCGCTGTCTACGCCGAGAGATGCATTGAGTGTGCATGGCGCGGGTCGTGGCAGTGCCCGTATCGACTCCAAATGCCGCACGTTACCGTTCAGATGCTGCTGTCTGCGGTATGCACATTGCTGGGAAGTGTGTTCGCTGGCGTTATTATTTATCTCACGGCTGAAAGTGTGATACGGCAATGGAAGTTGGCCAAGATTCCGCGAGTCCCGGGCGGTATTCCGCTGCTGCGGCAGCTGCCTGCGATGGCAATGCACCCTCTCCCTTGGGACTACATGGCCACGTGGATTGACAACACAAAGCACAGCATCATGCTTTGGGGTCTGCCTTTCCAAGACTTTGTGATCGTTCGCGGTGGTGAGGCATGCAAACAAGTGTTGCAAACGCGTTTCAAGGACTGGCACAAAGAGATATCCCTGTCCTTCCATCCATTCCTGTGCATCCTTGGGAGTGGCCTAGTAACCAGCGAAGGCTCCCTATGGCAGAAGCAACGGAAGTCGATGACTCCTGCATTCAAAGGCAACATTTTGCAAGACGTCGTTGGCATTGGTCAGCGGGCTGTCCAGCGCCTCATGACCAAAATGAACGAGGTGGCAGGCACTGATCAATCAATAGAGATCGAAGAGGAGTTCCGCTTGCTGACACTCCAGGTGCTACCCCACAGCCAGTCATGTGAGGGCGATCACCCCGTTTGACACCTTCACAACACTGCATGCACTCGCGCACACCTGCACCCAGCAGCGGACCGGTTCGTACAGGTTATCACTGAGGCAATCATGAGTCTACCATACAAGGAATCCGACCGCGTTTTCCCGAAGCTTTACTTGCCGATCATGGAGGAGTGCCATTTACGCGTGCTTCAGAGATGGCGTGAGTACCTGCCCATCATGCCGGCGTGGTGGGCGCATAGGTCGCGTAACAGGCAGCTTGATGTGTTTGTGATTGACCTTTTGCGGGCTCGCTGGAAGCAGATCGAGGACAGGTGTGCCACATGCTGCCGTCCATGCTGGCGGCGGTTGCACAGCATTCCGACAGGCAAGTGACCATTGCTGAGACTGCAAGTGTTCACCCTTTAACAGCCAGAAGCCACAACACCAGGCTGCTTCTGGCAAGCTCGTACTTGGGCCCATAGCTGACTGTTCAGTGGCTGTTCTACACCATCCATTGCCACGTAGAACAGCGGTGTACCCGTTTTCAATCAGATCCTGAGATGGCGTGCGATATGCATGACAGTGCGGCAGCACCCGGTGCCTGAATCGTGGCATGAACCGCCCAATGCCGTCCGTGCAAGTACGTATGCACTGCACAGCAGCGAGGAACGTGCACCCTCCAGCCGCACATGCCCTTGGATGCCAGGTGGAGCTAGGTCCCACAGTGACAGGCAGGCGGCTGCACGCCACCCAATCGCTGTGCTGCACAAGCAGCCCTGGTGCTTGCTTCCAGGTCCCGCAATGGAGGTAGCCCAGAGGCAGGAGACATGCTGGACCTCATCCTGTTGGGCAAGCGTGCAGCTCGGGAGGCATGGAGTGCACAGCTCGAGAAGCAGCTCTGCTACGAGCTCAAGACCTTCCTACTGGCCGGCCACGAAACGAGCGCGTCTATGCTCACACTTACACTTCTGGAGGTCCTACACGACCCCGTGCACTCTGAGCGGATACTGGCTGAGGCTGATGCGGTGCTTGGACCTGCTGGCTCCCAACGAGTGCGCCTCGCTCTCTGCTCTGTCCGGCCCACGCCTCGACGCTCATCTTACGCACCACGTTTGTCTCGAGAGGACGTGGCCCTGCGAGCTCGGTAGCTTTGTCTACTCGTGTCTAGAGGTGGGCACTGAAGAGGGCGTTGTCTTGCAGCTCGTCTACTTTGCTCGTCAGGAACTGTTGCAGCCCAAAGCTGAAGTGTACGGCACCCATGCGGATGCACGAGGTTCCCTACATCATACAGGGCCTGCAGAAGTCTCTGGGAATGTTTCAGCATGCTCAGTTATCTGTTTGCACCACCACCAGTGAGCGCGGTGTAGCATCGGGAATCATGATAGCTCGCAGTGTATTGCTCGACCGACCTCTGGCGCATGGGTCGGGTCCAATTGTGTACACAACGACCATCAGTGCCACAACTGGAGTTGTGTCCATAGCTTGCAGTTACACAACCGGGTGTTCACGTGGCTCAGCACCAGCGAGACCTGGTCGTCTTGAAGAGCATGTCAAACTGCAATGATGGCAAGTTCTTCAGAGCTAGCTTGTGCGGAGCCGACGCAGCTGATACGCAAGTCCCATCCATGCCGGTATATCATGCAAACGGCCCGCAGCAACCCCAGATGTCCCCCATAACACCACTGCAACACCATGCATGGCCAGGCTAGGCTTACGCTCAGCCGATGAAAGAAAACCCGTGGCCTCTCATTCTGCCATAGACCAGATGTTAAGATCAGCTGTAGACAACAAGCGACCGACGCTTCCAGCAGCAGACAAAGTAAGCTGAGCCATGTGAGCACTGCTGCAGGAGCCAACAGCGGCAGAGGTGGAGGAGGGCATGCAGTACACGCGCTCCTGCCTGCAGGAGTCGCTGCGCAAGTACAGCATTGTGCCACTAGTGGTGCGTGTTGCTGTCCGTGACACTGAGCTGCTCGGCCACCGCATCCCCAAGGGCACTAAGTGCTCGCTCATGGTGTCCTCCACACACCAGCTCTGGCAGGACCCGCAGGAATTCCGGCCGGAGCGGTTCATGCCTGGTGGTGAGTTTGATGAGTTTCCAGAGGACACTCGTAGGTACGATGCGCACCATCCAGTGACAACGATTCTCTGCCATGCTGGGCATGGGTACATTCTCAGCAGACGCTGAGTTAAAGTCTTGATCGGTAATCACTCAACTCAACACTTTGAGTGGCGTTTTGTATAGTGGAACCCTCAGGATCACTGGTGCCTGGCTGCAAGCCATTTGAAACACTTGTTGTGGGACTTTGAGTCTGTGAAACTGTGATGATTGGGTCGGTTTGTGGCATGAGGTGGATGCAAAAGTGAGGATATAGCTGCATGACAGCATTGCATGTGGCTGCACATCATGGCTCATGCACAGGCGGCACTGCTGATCTATGTCCATAGATGACATGTGTGCTGGCTGCAGATTCATGTTCTTGCCCTTTGGTCAAGGGCCCCGTGTCTGCATCGGCCAGCACTTCTCGTTAATGGAGTCTCGCGTCGTGCTCGCAACACTGCTGCAGCATTTCAAGATGCACCTGCAGCGGCCGTACGAGATCAAGTGGCGAGCCAACATCTTGCCGTCCCAACCCGAGGGTGGCGTTCCCGTCACCGTGGAGCACCGGAGCTGACCGCACACTTCTGCAGCGCCATGCAAGCTGGTACATAGAGTACGCGAGCAAGCGGGAATTGTCACATGGACCGTGTCTGAGCATATGTGCTCGAGTATAGCAGGACCGTAACTAGCATACGGCCAATGTGCAACATTGCAGAAAACAGTGGGTCGGTTCTTACCCCTCACATCATGTGCATTGGAACCAGGCAATGTGTGGATGTATTGTGGGCGTGATGCTGCCTAGCACATGTGCTGTAGTTTTGATACAGTGCCTTTTTATGAAGAAAATCAAGGAACAAGAACATTACATGATTGAACACTGCATGTTAACGAAATATGCTCTTGGGCTCGTAAGCAAATTGACCCGCGTCGGGCAGCGAGCTCTGCAAATCATCTGCTCAGCATCTGGATCCCAACTTGTGCAACCCCTGCAGTAGCCAGCCATACGCATGCCGCTCTGCACAGCCTTGCCAACAGATGTTCACAAACAACCGCTCGATAGCGCAAGCAGCTGGCCACAGCGGCACAAGAGGGCTGGCTGCACGGACGCCTGCAACCCAGCGCAGGATACTGAACGTCCTGAATAAACCACACGACGCTTATGCTACACGTCGGCCATACTGCCAGTACACAGGTAAACTTCATGCGGCAGTAGGTACCTGCAGCAGCGCTCATGCTTCCCTGGCGCGCCCATCCCAGGCAGGCGCCTCCACCCACAAGCCCGGCTATGACCACATGGCACATGAAAACGAAACGAGCAGCGCCCTCCGGGCGCTGCCCGACCTATCCTCCTGTCCGACCTACTTGCATCGCACTGGCCCCTGCATGCGTCGAGGTGAGCAAGTGCGCACGCATGACCTTCACCGGCTGCAACCCGGCGTGATCACACATACAGCGTCTCCAGCGGGCATCCCTCCTTGAGCTGCTGCATGCGGTCCCGCAGCTGCCGCTGCAGCCCCATTAGTGTCCGCTTCTCCGACACCAGCGCCCGCAGCACCTGCGCACAAGCCAGCACTGTCACGGCCGGGCATGGTTCAGGTAGCAGCCCCCCCGTCCCGTTGCACAGGTGCCCGGCAGCCACTCGTTGTGGCCAGCCATACAGGCAGATGTACAAAGGATCAGACCTGGACACGGATCCAAGGTGTGGTCTGTTCTTGCATCTCCTCGAGGTCGTTCTGGACCGCGGACGTGTAGCCTGCCAACTGTGCATCACACCACGCCATCAGCGTCTCAAGGACCTGCATGCCGTTGCACCGATGTCACATGCTTGGCCACGACCACATGTACAATATATGTCTGAGTACTTCGGGCTGCAGCGCTTGATTCTCCTCAGCCGTGACAGTTTCTAGCAATTGGCTGCCACATCCGTGGCCATCACGCTAGCAGTTCCAAGCTCAACAGCCAAGAGGACTTGCTCCTACATGGCGGGCCAGCAGCATACTCACTATGACCTGTCTGCTGCGCGGCCGCATGTTACATGGAGCTGCGATGCATCGTGGCAGGCCTCCCAGTGCAGCCACAGCAGTATCACGGCGCAGCTGCAAGCCCCACGCACAGACTCGCGAGGTAAAGGCAAACCCCATCTGTGGGGGAATCAACACGATACACCACATCAGTGTGGCTGATGCCGTGCACAACTCATGGCAGGTGAACAGCGGCGGGCCTTTCAACATGACAAGCAGGTCCACACCTTGGCCTCAGTGTTAAAGTCGACAGGTTCCACAAGCCGGGACATGACGTCCAGGGGCAGGTTGGGGTCACCGCCGTCCGCCGTCCACTCGCTGCGCCACCCCGCATCCAGCAGGTGCACCTTGGGAGCCACGCAACATCGCATGTACGACAGGAGCGTGTCATCTATGCCAGTCTCGGTCACCGTCATCTCGGGTGAACCGTTGAAGCAGCCGTCCACGGCCTTCACCAGAGCCTTGTTAGCACCGCTGGCGTGCTTCACTATGGCTGTGGCTGGCACCTGCAGGAACCATAGACCAATGCAGCAAGGGGGCTCTGAAACCTGTGCTACACGGGGGCCAAGGCAGGTGCGCGTCGACCCTCAAAACACAAACTTGTTGCAGACTGTTGCAAAATGGCATTCGCCAATGTGAGAATGGAGCGATTGGCCATGCCACACCACGCCCATGAGTCCCACCGAGTCTAGGTTCTGACACGGGGGGGGAGAACGCACTGTGATAGCGTTGGTTTTGTTTTTCTCGTCCACAAAACCATAATCAAGTAAAAGCTCTGAAGGCGTGAGCCATGTCCCATACGACTCGAACACCTCATCTCCCGCATCATAATCACGATGCGCGAAAAGAACAGCAGCATCTGCAGACGCGTCATACTGCAACACACTGCGTTCGGTGGCTGTGCTGCAGTGATTGAGTGAGTCTGCCCAAGGAACTAATGCCAGCAGCCGATCACATGCAACTTCTACGACTGTCCCGTTGTTGCCTGCACCAAGCCGAAATGGGTCAAGTTACACCTAGGAAGGTCACGTCAAGGTAAACTTGTGCTCGACACGGATGTGGCATTGCAGCCTATGCTGTAAAGCTGCTGCATTGCATGTGGTACGGCTGTAAATCGTGTAACATGAACGTACCGTTCAGGTTCTGCGTTGGAATGTCAAGGTTGAATGCTCTACTCAGCAGGGTAGCAGCAGCCCATCTTGCGCTATAATCGGATACCAGTGGCTCCTTAATGTCCGGCTCCCATCTTATTTCATTCGCTCCAGCTTCTATTAGTGCAACAGCATCGTGTTGTACTTGCTTCGTCCGCTGCGCTAACTTTTTACTCATTGGTGATCCATTCAGCCAGGATAGCTGTTCTTCATCCCAAAGCAGTGGATGTTCTGCCTGCGGGACCAACCATTGACATCTCATCATCGTTCCGGCCAACCAGTGAAATATCATCACCGTTCCGGACATTCAGCACTCAGTGCATCGTAGCCAACGTTATGCTGGGTTTGTGCAAGTACACACCTGATCTGGTAATTGCCTTATGTATTCACTCCAAAAACTGAGCTTTCCTTGTCTTCTTTCGCTGAGAAGATGCAGGCTGAGCGCCTGCAGAAAGCAGGTATGAATAGGGGCTGCAGGGCAATTTTACGCTGCAGAGCGTCTGCACGTGCGTTCAGCGCGGACAAAATCAGACAGGACTAATGCAGACGCTGAACTGTTTATGATGCTTGCAAACTATCAGAAAATACCATTCAGACGACTGGAGGCCTGGAGACCCGCCCCGGAGCCACATCGACTCGGGAACTAGATGCTGCGAAAGCTATCATACACATACAACGCCACTCGCGGCTACGTTCTGTGAATAATTAGTGTCAGCAAGCCAACCGAACTTCCTCGTTGCATGACTGCCGCACCTTCCATGGATCTAGACGGTGATGTTGAACCAGTTGCCCGCAAAATGGAGATGTTTTACCGGTCTCCGACGTCATCCACAGATTTCTTGGAACATTCACTAATCTGTCGCCCTTTTTGATCGGTTGATTTGCGATCATGGCCCTGCAGAAGAAGTTCGCAGCAACTCTTAGCGGACGACCAGCAGATCACTGTTTTCCCGCATCCGACTGTCCAATCCAGAAAAAGCCCCCCGATCAGATCTGACATGCTTCATACAAAGAATAAACATGCACGGGCCGATGTTGAACAAGTTGCACATGACATGCAAGATGCGCCATCGCGACTACGCCGAGACGCACCCGCCTTTGCCAGGGATCTGGCGCGCTTTCAGGGCAACCGGTGGGATTGCATGGTTGGCGTGAAGCCATGCTTGAAGACCTGACATAGTGGCAAACTATCCGCTGTCTGTGCTGGATGTGGCTTGCAAATCGACTCTGATGCTGCGCTGTGAGAGGATCGGCGCTGCCGGAAGCCCGGTAGGCGAAACGCGCTATAGCTGTTGATATCCACACGCGACCATCTGATATTGCCATACTTCGAATCCCAGTACGTGCCAAATGATGGCTCGAATGCCTGAGCGCCGCACCTGATGGATGTATGCATGGACACCATGGCGAAGGGGTCTCGCAAAATGTGGGATAGCATTTCGGCCTTAAAGAACAGTGGAATGGACCCCATGGCACCATTACAGCTACATCCCATCATAGATGCCTCTTCTACTTCTAATTTTGAGCCCAGATTTCGAGGTCTGACAGGTGCACAAGCGTACCACGCGGCACACGTGCTCCGCAACTATCATTGATCGCTGTGGTGCAAGCTGGAGATACCTGTGAACATGTCATCCCCTAATCATCGGAAGCGCTCTGCAACCAGTGCGTGTGCGCCACAGCATGCATCATGCAAGCGTCAGCGCTCATCGGAAGAGCAACCTAGGACTTCGTGGATGCGACAACTGTTAACAAGAGTATGGTCGACCTGTAATGCAAATGCTGTTGCTACACCTTTCCCTTATCGCTGTGATGCCGCATCAAGATGGGCAGCAACGGGCACAGAGGCGCTGCGTTTGATATTCAGTAATGAGGGAACAACTCCATGCCTAAAGAGGGTTGTTCTAGCAAGGAGAGAACTCGCAGGAGGAGAATATGCCTCAGGTACATCCATGTCGAATATCGTTTCTGGTGCAGCGTTGGCCATCGTTTGTGCTTGTCCGGCCATCCCGTCAGCTGCAAGAGCAGCATTGATATTTGCCACGGCGGCAAATTCTGTGTACAAGACCATACAAGGCAACATTGCCTGGCATCACTACGTAATCCTGGAGTTTTCAGAGGCAAGCTATGGACTACACCTCACACCTGATGGGCTGTATGCAACTGGAGTGGCTACCACACAGCCACGCAGTCAAGCTCAGGTACAGGAGCACCGAACAGAGCTATTGATGAAGCAAGTCAGTGATAGATGCCTTCATCTTGCAGAAGAAATCAAGGTGTACAACTTGGATGCCCGGTTTCCTGCAGCAACCCAAGCAATGCAAACATGGCTGACCGCAGTTGTCGACGACCCATACGATCTATGCACATGGAATTGCCAGCATTTCACGCAAGAACTGCTTGCTGTGATTGCGCCCTTCTGTGAACAGTGCTGACAGGGGTTTTGAACAAATATGTATGGTATTTTGCCAAACAGTGTTTCCAAGACACTGGATCACAATGGCACAGCCTCATTGTAACTTTCAAATCATGACATAAGGGAAATATGCTTTACTGTTTGCTTCCAGACAGCAGGTGACTTTTTTGCACAGGCCACTGCTAGCATGTCTCTACAACCATAAGACACGGGTTACCTGATGCAGTGTTACATGGAGAATGGAACAAAGGCCCAGCATCGCCACAGGGGGCCATTCACACACACAACGTTCACCTCACCCAGAACATGTCACCCCGCAAGCCACAAAACATACTCACACACTCAAGGCAGCAAACAATACTGAGCAGTACTCCACATCGCCAAATCTGGACGATTCGGGGCCCTAAAACCCTGCATGCCAACCGCACCATGATGCAGTGTTCTCTCACACAGAGGTAGATTCATCTGGGAGTCGGATTTTCCTGCATAGGAGTGTGTGTGTCACTCGCGCAGTTTGCCATGTTCTACAGTGTGCTCATTAGCACTGATATAGCTGAGTAGGCGTTGTGATCCTTAGATGGGAAGAAGTTGTCACTTTGAGGGTGCTTGGTTGTGCACGAAAGATTTGTGAGTACTCCTTTGCCGCTTTTCAATCGTGGTCACTAGATTACGGGGTTTACCGTGCTTTGAACGTCGCAGGAGCATGCACGTAGACTTGTGCGCGGGAGTCTGGAAAGGATCTGTGCACAGACATGCTGGGTCAAATAAGGCATATTGCTGATGATGAATACAAACTGCAGTTGATGTCGCTCGAACTGGCAATGATCGCAAAGATGCAGCATCAAATTGGTTCCTGACGTCGTAACAGTCTGATCGGCTATGACCAAGAAGGGGTTGAATCTTGAGCAGAAAAGGGAGAGAATTTTGCAGATCTTCCTTGAGTCGGACGATGTGTATCAGCTGAAGGAAATAGAGAAGGAGGGTCCGAAGCGTGGGGTCACCGCGCAGTCGATCAAAGAGGTAGTCCAAAGCCTTGTGGATGACAATCTTGTTCATCAGGTACGAGACGTTCTGAACATTGTAGAAAGGGTGATCTGTATGTGACCCCGGTTTGGGCTTTGGTTCTGAACGTTGATTGATCCATTGCCACAATAACATGTACTGGCATCTAGATGAACCTGACGCAGAGAACTGACAATTTCAGGAAAAGATTGGCAGTGGAAATTTCCTTTGGGCTTTTGCAGCAGAGGCGTCAACAAAGGCAAAGAATGATGAGGCAGCCCTGACTCGTACACATGCTGAAGCGATGGTGCGCAGCAGTCTCCAGCTACCTGCGACACTGTGGCGCCAACACTACTTGCTGTGCATGAAGCTTCGTAGTGAAACTTGGATGTGCACCTGTAGAAGCAGCGCGAGAAGCTCATAGCAGACATAGAGATTGAAAGGAGTAAGCAAGATGATCCGATCGAGTATGCGGCAGCTGCAGAGCAGGTTGAGAAGCTTCGACAACAGAAAAATGATCTCCAGATAGAGTTGGACGAGTTGCAGACTGTTGATCCCGAACGTTTTAAGGAGATGAAGGTGAGTCCCATCAAGGATGTGTGTAGGCGCCAGACCAAAGGGATCAGCAAACACTGCAGATAGCCGTTGTTTGCAGGCAGCCGCCATCATCTGCCGTGACTCGGCCAACAGGTGGCTTGACAACATATATTCATTGCAGCAATGGTGCAAAAAGAAATTTTCTGGAAGGGATGATGACATCGACAAGTTTTTCCTGGAGAATGGCTTGAGTAGTAAGGTGGATTACATTGATTGACTGAAGCGATTGCTGACACATGTGCACAATGAAATTGAACGATATCTAGCATAAAAATTTGCACAGGCCAGGGATTCCGCACAAAAGTTCTGAAACCATTGAACCAAACGGCCGAGCGCCTCCAGTCAGCAGCAAGCATTCTGCTAGTCTGTCGAGCTGTGGCTCCATGCCTGTTGAAAGGGTGGCCGTTTGTACGCTATGCTAGTACAGATTCGTACACATTGGCATTTCCTGCCACAACAAAACTTACCACAAGGAGGTCATAGCGGACTGACAACCACGCCAGACGATGTGACTCATACACACGTCTGGCAACATGCTGCCTGGTCTCATGCAGTACCCAGAAGCTGTGCTTCCTTCTTCTGTGCCTGCTTCAGCTTCAAGAAGTTTACCAGCGCCACTAATGCGCAGGCCCCCCCAGCTACAAAGCTCAGCGTTGACCCCAACGGCAGGGCGCTTACTGACAGCACTGTCCCCACATTGACAAACATCGACGCCACCACCAGGCACGTCAGCAGCGTCTGCGACGTTGCCATGCGCTGCACCGCTCGCTCGACCTCCAATGCCCTCACACGTGGTTTGCTGTCTCCGTTCTCTATCCTGCACCGCACCACCACAGTCGCACACAACGCATGAGAATGCGCAGCTCCGTGCCTGAGTCATGTAAACTTGCCTTCCCCGTGTACGGCACCAGGATGCATGAATTACACAGGTATGCCGGCCGCACCTTTTGAGGGCCTCGTTGATCTCATCAATTTTGAGGGTGCTGTCAAAGAGACCCTTGACGGCCTTGTTGTTGCGTCGCACCCCCTTCGCCACACGATCCTGCAGCCGCGTGAAGGCGGGTTTGCCGTCAAGAATGAGCTCGCGCGCATACGGCGCGCTGATCTCGGAGATGTCAAACCGTGGTGACAGCGACTTGCCGATGCCGTCGAGCACCGTGAACGACCGCACGACGAACGTGAACTCCGCCGGGAACCGGAATGGCTTGTCCGCCGACGCCACGAGGAGGTCTTCGCCAATGGTGGACAGGATCTGCACAGGGACACCTGTCGTGCTCTGCCGTCCTGACAGCGGCCCTCTGGGGGTGCGTCAACGCCGCACTCGGTCACACACCGGGGGGTCATGCCCGATACACTCACCCCATCCAACACCCAATCCGAGCAGAAACGTGCAGTGGGTGGGGATGACACGTCCGCACACACTGTCATGCACAGGGAGATGCAGGGTCACAGTGCACAGCATGCGACAGGCTCCTCACCTCCTTGCGCTTCGCCTTGGACTCGTCCTTCGTGCGCTTCTCCTTGAAGGAGTTTTGCGAGTCCGGGTCGGCCTCACGCTCCTTGCGCTGCTCCGCGAGGCGGTCGTCGAACGACTTGAGGAAGAACTCAGCGGTACGCTTGATTGACGTGCGGTCGCCCCCGACGAGCACGCCCATCGTCTCCAGCGCATCAAGGCACTTGTCTGTGTCCCGCTGGTACACGCCGTAGAACAGCTCCCGCAGGCCGTCCCTGCAGTCACGCCGCCGCAGTCAGCCCCCAACCCGCCGACCCTTGCGTGCAAACAGCACGTCGCTGCGCATCTGCAGCTGACCGCAACCTAGCCAGTGCGGTGTTGCTGCACCCACAGAGCCCCTGCGCAGCTCCTCCAGCGCACGTTGTGGAACCGATGGACGGCACGGAGCAGTGACTGCGAGGGGCATAACGCAAACTCAACGCACCCCCCGCATCCCACTGCACCCTGACGCGCGAGGTCCATTGCTAACACAATGGCCTGAATCCAGTGATGCACTCACCCGACCACAGCGCCAGCTGCTCCGACGTCCCGGCGCTACGCTGGCGCGTCTGTGGCCACAGGAGGGAGGGACGCACCGCACAAATGGCTGGATGCGGCCCATCATACCAAAATCGTAGTAGATGAGGCGGCCGCCGTTCGCGGAATCCACCGCAACGTTGCCGGGATGCGGGTCTGCGTGGAACAGCCCGTGTCGCAGCAGCTGCTGCAGGTAGCTCTCCACAGAAAGCCGCGCGAGGCGGTCGCGGTCGAGGCCCATCGCGTCGATCGCGTCCGCGTTGTTGATCTTGACGCCCGGCACGTACTCCATCACAAGCACGTCCGGCGCAAGCAGGTCGCGCTCGATCTCGGGCACCTTGACCCAGTCCACGTCCGCAAAGTTTTTGGCGAACTCTGCTGCATAGTCCGCCTCCATGCGGTAATCGATCTCCTCGTACAGGATACGGCTGCACTCGTCGTAGATGGCGACCCAGTCGCGTGCTGCGCCGTCGCTCTTGGGGTCGAGCTTCTGCATGCGCACCGCGTCAGCCGCCGGCACGACTGCTGAGCATGCTATGGACCAGAAGCATGGGCGTGACTTGTTGCAGACGGCCGCAGGGGTTGGCGACTGTGCTGTGGCAAACTCGCCTGCCAAAAACAAGCCGTGTCTGCCAAAACATGACAGTAAAAGGCTTACTGCGTGCCAGCTGCACAGCGAGGTAGCGCGCATGGGTGGCAGACCGGGGAGGCATGCAGTCAGGGTTGTGCGCGACGTGAAGCAGGGCAGCATGGAAGCACCTGTAGCCACTGGGCGATGACGCGAACGTTCTTGAGGTCCACACGGAAGAGGTCGCGCAGGCCGGGCCGTTGCACCTTGACGACGACGCGGCGGCCGTTGAGGGTGGCGAGGTGCACCTGCCCGAGGGACGCGGCCGCAATCGGCTCAAACTCAAAGTCTTCAAACAGGTCCTCCACCTTCTTGCCGAACGCCTGCTCGAGCGTGTTGCGTACCGCGGTCGGCCCGACAGCCGGCACCTGCACGGCGGTGCAGCACTCACCGCAGGGCTCCCGCATGACCGGGAACAAGCTTGTTGGCAGAGGCAACGCCCATCCCAGCGCGCCTACAGCCGCGGCATGGCACACTCTACCCAGCACGTGTGCTGGCATACACGCCAGCGCGGGCCGCAGTGAGGATGGTGCAGCCATCGCGGTGGTGTGCCATGTGCCGCCTGCGTCAGGTTCTCCCGGCCCGGCCCGCGGCGTCCGGTACCCCCCGACCCATGTCTGGCCCGCCCTCAGAAGCATGAAGAAGCGGACTCCTGATGACCAGACACGGCCGCGGTGCCGACGCTCGCCGGCAGCCACACGCAGCACCACAGCTCAGGATGGGCGCGAAAGCACCTGGTTGCATGCATTGCAGGATACCGGGCAGTCGAGTACGGCATGCGACTGCGGCATGCATGCGTGGGCGGCGCACCTGGTCCTGCAGCATCTCCAGCTCGGCGATGAACTCCTTCGAGAGGACGTCGACGCGCGTGCTGAACTGCTGGCCGATCTTGATGAATGTCGGGCCGAGGCGGATGAGCCCCTCGCGCAGCCACCGGGCGAGCTCCGCCTTCTTAGCGCTCATGTTCTCGGCCGACATGCCGCCTTCCATCTTCTTGTACGTACCCGCCTTGCTCAAGCGCCAGTAGCGGAAGGCAAAGCTGAGCGCGAACGAGTAGATCTGCATCGTGCGCTGCAAGGAGGAGAACCCGGCCTGCACGTACGGCGAGTCTCCATCGCCCTTAGGGGCCGCCGGCCGACGTGCCGCCGTTGCAGCCGCTTCGGGCGTGGCCGGGGCATCGCTCGTGGCAGCACCGTTCTGAGATGCCTTGGCGTCCTGCACACAGCCTCACATGTCATACTGCTACAGATCATGTCTGCATGGCTGGTGGTGCTATTCCCGGCCTGGCGGGCGGCTTCTTATCGAGCGCTCTTGGGTACATTCAACAAATTTAAGTGCTTGCAGTGAGTCTGCTACAATACATGCGGCCAGCGTACCACACGTGCGCACTACCATGCTTCTCTGCACGCGTGGAACGCATTTTTTAGCAGCCTGACTGGGTTTTGAATGTGGATACATTGAGAAAGGGGAACGAGCCAGTCTGTGGCCTGAGTGCCAGATTGGCAGGAGTTACACACACTCTTGCTCTTCAGTGCATATCTCAAGCCCATGTGCTCAGGGAGCCAGAGTCAAGCATGTAACACTTGCGTGTAGCTGCTTTGTTGAGGGCGTGGGGTTCAATGTGGTGTAGCACAGGCAGGTTGGCCTCCAGGCGATGGTGACACTGTGTACACAGTGGACCTGCTGCGACGTACTGCGGTTGCCTGTGAACCGTCTCTCTCGGCAATGCGCAGGTTTGCACATGCCTCGAGTTGGCCAGCTTCACAAGGATCCATGTCACCACGAATGACTGGTCCACCATTGAGGGATGTGGCCAGGTTGCCATTGGCGGAGCCGTTGGTTGCACCATTGCCAGCGCCATTGCCATTGGTCGCTCCGTTACCATTGGCACCGTTGGTCGACAATTCAGCGTCGGGACGCTCTACCGTCAATGTGTCTGCTGGCATGGATCCACTTCGTCCACCAGGGCGATTGACCGCCATCCCTCTCCCATCCTGCAGGAGTTCGAATCACATGTGGGCGGTGTAACAGTCCAGCCTATTCTGCGATGACCAATTTTAGTATACAACACACATGTGGGCTGTTGCGAAGGTTTTGCTGTCTCCGCAGTGACGCTGAAGATCGAAAATGTGGGTCTGCTGTCAATTTCTAAACTACAGCAGAACCTTGAAAACGCCAACTGTATTGACAATTGCAAGGTTGACAGGTGGTACACGCCAAGAACAGCGAGGTCCAGTTTTGGCGGAATAATTTACACAACGTGGGGCAAGGATGGACTATCGTGAGCAGCACGCTGACGCGACAAGGATACGTGTTTAGATGTGAACGCAACATCGATGATTTATATACGAGACCACACATCTATGGTATTCTGTGGTGCCGTTATTATTACGTGCGTGCTTGCATCCTGATCGTCTGCCACCTCGCGCAGCGATAGAACGCTCAACCGACCCACACAGGTGGAGCACCGGCCAGCCCAGCATGCTCATGACAGCGTACAGGAAATGCTGTGGCACGTGGATGGAATGCTTTGATGTTTCTACCTGTGAGGGTATAGATGTACAACTCGTGGCAGGCAGTGAGTATGCTGGTCTGACACCAGCCTCACCATAGGACGGCAAGGCGCAAGTCTGCGCAAGAACGCACCTGAGATGCCTGAATGTTCCGAGCGTGGTGAAGTGTCCACTTATTCCTGGAACCTACTGCAGGACCTGCGTATGACACGCGCATTCGGTGCGGCCTCAGCTGAGGACGAGCCGATGCATTCATGATGGCAGATGCCCAAAAGAAGAGACTGGAGCCCTTTTCAACGGATCTCGATTAGCATCCAGACGTGAATAACAGGTTGGAAAGGTTGACGCAAATTGACGTGGCTGGACAGACCTACACCGTCGGACGGAAACGACTTCAGGTCTAGAGAGACAATTCCAAAGTAATGAAACTGACACGCGTAAATGCGTTGCGGCGCCTTCGTCAATGCTGGATCCACCGGCTTGGTTTGTCGCCAAGGTTTTTAGATACGGAATACAGGCGCGCTGTGCGGATGAAATCTGGCGGCGATACGTATATGGCCGCCATGCAGCTGGCCACGTGCACAGGGATGGCGGGAGTTTATATGGACATGGCCCAACGTGCGGACGCACGGGCCTTACACTCCCTGCTGCTACCAGCAAGCAGTACTTGGTATGTCAGGTGTTGCGGGTCGTGTTCGCACGTTGCAAGTGGCAAGGTACCCTGTTGTACATTTTCAGCCCGCTCAGTGGTCAACTGCAGCATCTGCGCGCGGGCCTGCTCAATACGTGAAAGCATGAAGGCTATTCCAGCTGCAATTTGTGACCTTCGACTCAACACATCATTACAATGCCGGCAGCGACCCCTGTGCACGGTCCGGCGCCCCGCAGCCAAGTCTGGGTGCGTGTTATGGCTCGTATGTGACTGCCGCGGCACGATGTGCAATACCAAACTCAAGTCTAGCAGTTGCATTGTTTGGGTTGCCAAACTGTGCCATGTGTTTTGAGGAGCAAGGCTAAATATCATCTTCACATGAGTAAACACATTGAATCCAGTGCGGACAACTCCGATTGCCACAAGTTTATTCAAGTATAGAGCTGGAACCTGAGAGAACTCAGATGGAATCGGAGGTGCTTCAACATAGACAACACTGTCAGGGCGGGTGGGCATGTTTTCAGCATTGCACAGCATGCATCTGTTAACGACAACTAGCATCACTGATGCAGTACCACGACACGTCACACTTGCTCTTGGACTACTTCCAAGAGAGATGGGCCTTGCTATCAGCTGTACAGTATCAACATGTCTCAAAACTTCCATGTCCCGATCATCTTGCACAAAACATTTGGCTGCTGCTGCAGCATGGTCGTAGCATCGGGTACTCCAACACATCACGCCAGCTGTTAGGTACCGTCCGCATGGGCCACATGCACAACATAGAGACATCATCTCAGCAGCAATTGATGTGTTGGAACTCTGATTGACATGGAGGAGCCAGGCTGGCCTTGATCCTTCCACATCCGTGCCAGTGATGTGAACGTGCACCTGGCATGCTAGAAAGAATGTTTGTCCATGATGGGTGAACGTCCGTAGACGGAGGAAGCAATGGAACCGCCTGACGATATTTGGGACTGTGTTGGCTTTGCAAATCCAACCTGTCAACAGATGTCTACAGAAAATGGTCTGTGGTGACACCACCGCCAAGGCAAACCACAGAATTTTGAACAAACATTGCTTGTCAATCCTCTGTGACCACAAGAGGTCCCAGCTTTCTCGTGTTCACGCCTCAATCTGGCGCACCCTGGCCACTTGCATGTCTGTGTTACCATCGGATCTTTGAGTCTGGAGGAATCGAACTTCCTGCAGCCAGGATAAGACTGCAGTCCTGATCAGGAGATCAATGAGCGATTGGATTGCAGATGGTCACCATGGCAAGCTTTAGCTCGTGGTGGCTGCCATGAACACTGGACCGGGTGGTACTACAGTGGCAGGATCATTGCAACGGAGTAAGACGGTGATGCAGTCGCACCTGTTTCTTTTTATACTGCATGGGGTGTGCCATGGTCACCGACCACTCTTGGACTTGACTCGTGTCAATGCCAGCCTCTAGATCTGTCATGCATTCCGGAAGTGGCAGCTTCAAGTATGCCAGAATGCCGGTGGAAAGCATACGCTTGAGAGGCTCAAGATTGTCTGGTGGTATGCCCAGATCTGGGCGCCCCATGTTTCGCTGCATCCGAGTCATCATTGGAAGCACCTGCATACAATTGGTTCAAGCTACGTACGTCTAACTGTGGGCATGCCCACGTCATCATCCTGACACTCTGTCCGGGTAAGTCTCCGCCCAGCACTCTGCATGCCATGGCATCACAACCCTGAAGGTTCCAATCGAGGGCCTGCTCAGTTCGAGCCTCAGTGTGGAGCATTGATTGCATGGAGCGCGCTTTGGCAACACTAGATTCCAATGGTGCATGGTTTCATGGTTTTGGTTATCTTGGCTACAGACTGACGCGAGGTTGACAGGTTGCTGCGGCTCTGCAAATGCAATTCCCACTGCCAGAGCACACAGAACTCCGTAAAGCTACGTGGAGCATACTATGTTGCCCAGTCTGTAGGTCACGACAACAGGTTTTGGCCACATCTGGGCTTGCATGGCGGCCACTGTGGCAGGTGACACCCGTACCGTGTCAATTTCGTCACAGATGCTTGTTCGTAGTTGGTCCAAACGCACGGGAGTGAACACTCGGGTGGGAAACGATTGCAGTGTTCTGTATGCACGGACTTTTCCTTGCAGCACCTCCTGCAGGAGCCGGAAGTGTGCGGACAGAGCCTGCAGAGCGTTGCTGATGCGGGCCTCGATAGATGCTCCAGAGCGGCTGCAGGACATTTGGGGCAGCGGCCCTTGTGTGACCGACTCGTGCAGAGCAGTTGTCATGATCTGCAGGTTGATGAAGCCAGCCTGCAGAGAGAAGCGTGTGTTACAGAACCCTGCAGCCATCATTTCTGACACACGGTGTACCACAAACGTCCATGCAGAACACGGCGCTGCAACGTTGCAGGTTCAGCACTCGTATGACCATCCAAACAACACCAAGCTGTGGTCAACCCTTTGACCGCATGGTAGGATGTGGAGCTGCAACTATGCCTTGTGACACCATCAGCGTCGTGTTCACATGGCCGTTGCACCGCACGCTGGTTTGGAAACTCATGCACTTCGAACGGACCTGTACGAACTGCTGCTGTGCTTGCGCCGCCGTCGTGGCCGCTGCTACGAGCTCTTCCTCAGGCAGTGCCATCAAAACCTCAATCCGTCGCTTTTCCTGCTGTTGCTCATTCTGTTGCTGGAACCATTGCTTGATATCATCGACTTGCTGGTGGAGTGACACATGTGATCCGCTTACAGCTCCGTGGTCCTCAAGCAATGCCGCAATTGCAGTATCATCCATCATTTGAGCATTGTCCAGCGGTGTGCACCCATACGCATCGACTGGGTTGACCCCTTCTGGCTGCAACTTGCATATCATTGATACGACTTCTAGTGACCCACACGTTGCCGCCACATGCAGGGCTGTTCGTCCCTGTGGATCCTGCAGTTGTGGTTTCTCAAATAGTTGGAAGCGGACCTTATCGTCTTGCAAGTACAGCTCAGCTAGAGATTGACTCACGCTCATGCCCAGGTAACATTAAAACAGCAGTACTATCGTGTGTATCACAACACGCTCAAATGCCTCACCCTTGACAGCATGTCCATGTCATGGAGCAACAGGAGCTCAAAAAGCCTTGCATCGTTTTTCGCCGCTGCTTTGCACAGGTCCAATGCAATGTCAGCCTGCACTGGTGCACCTCTAGATCGAAGCAGCGATGCGGCTGTGCGATTGCCAAGGCAGATGGCATCCCAGAGGGGCGTGTGCCCCATGTTGTCCACTGGCCCAAGCTCTACGCCTGGCTGCTCCACCAGGAACTCACACACACTCATGCTTGAACTTGATACTGCCAAGTGCAGCGGTGTCCTGTTATCATAGTCAGCACAGTTCAAGTCCATTCCCGAGATCAATAGAGTCCGTACACGCTGTAGATCGTCGTCTGCAGCTGCTTGAATCAGCTGTTGACAGTACTTTCCGGCAGACAACCGCTCATGGTCACAGCGCTGCAGAGCTGCCAGGTACCCTGTGACCTCTGAGTGCCGCTCACGAATGGCATCATCGAGGGGTGTACCACCATATCGATCTCGAGCGATATTGCTGGCACTGTATCGCTCCACAAGAGTTCGTACTACACTGCTGTATCCGTTGCTAGCCGCAATGTGCAGCGCTGTCCGATTATCATAGTCGCTGTCGTTCACCTGAATCACACACAGATCCGTTATGCACCACCCCCCCCTCTGGTCTGTCGCCTCTGTGCTTGGGTGTTTCTACACGTGTCACACATCCCACGATTAACGTTGAGACCACCAGTAACATGTGGCTGTGTGAATGAACAACAGCAACGCTCCCACGTGTCGTGATTCTACGAGGCACACGCCTTGCAGGGTGGAGCCAGCGCACCTCCACCCGCTCTGATTCCAGCATCTGCTGCACGAGCCGCATGTCCTTATTTGCAACCGCGTCTAGTAGCTTCACCACGTTCTGCTCCGTGCGGCGCCTCACTGCGTGATCGACTCTGCTCCATACAGCCCCCTCATTCTGCATCGCCGCCGAATCCAAGGTGTTGAACGAGCTTCCACTAATTTGCGACTTTTCAGATTTGCCACTGTCCACCGAGTCCACTAATGCCTCCAGCACGTTATTGTCATCATCCACGTATGATGCTGTCAATTGCTTGTAGTCTGTGTACGCAAGAGCAAAAACTGCCGCCCTTGTTTGACCAACGCAGGCTGAATGGATGTGGCGCAGGCGAAAGAAGAATTCCAGCTCTCCCACCGTGTCTCCCTTGATCCGTGTTTCTTTCACCTGCGTTTATACGGCGCTCAACACCAAGCTGTGATTCCACAATATACCCTGGACCGTCACTGGTGCTGCCCTGTGCTGGACGAGGTCAGGTAACTCAAGAACGTAGTAGCTAGCCTATAGACTGGATCACACCACTGCATCGCCAGGTACACCTGTAAAGATGCTCACGGTCCCAGACGCGATCAGATAAAGGTCATTGCAGGCATCGTTGGTATGGAAGAGGTATTCATCACTAGCCAAGGTCATTTCTTGCAGCAGCACTGAGAGGCTGGCTGTAAAGCCCGACGAGCATTCAAGAAACAGACGATTTCCTTTCAGCAGTGGCAGGCTCATTTGCATTGCCACCTCAACACGCAGAGCTGTCGACATCAAGCTGCCGATGTGCTGCGAAGAGTACACACTCGTTCGCAGCCCGTCTTGAAAGCTGCTCACAACATCAATCGCAAGATCCCTTGGGAACCGGTGCCTCTGCAAAAATGTCTGCACCCTAGACATCTGATCTCGCATGCTGACCAGCGCCTGATCGCTGGCCATGACCATGTTCGAAATCTCACCCACAATATACGCATACACTGTCAAAGTTGTCAACATGCTCCAAATGGAGAACAGGATCTCTGCCTTGTTCTTTGGGGTTGCCTCTCCAACGAGGCTAGCCGTTGACAGAGTGGACGAGGCCCAGTAGCAGCTGAAGATGTACTGTTTCATGATGGGCACCTTGTCATCCCAAAGACTTACCTCTCCAAGACCAGAGTAGTAGTATATCCAGGAATCGGCATCACTGGCACTCTCCAAGACTGACAGACTTCGGCCCACCGTGCCGATGTACCACCAGATGCAGCCGTACAGATGTGTCAACCCAAGAATCAGTGGCATCAAGCGCAGAATCCCCATGGCAACACTGGTTCGCTCCACAGAGCGGCCCATCTCTCTGTAAAGGTGCAGCATGCGATAGATGCGAAGCATCTTTGGTAGGCGTAGCCAGCTGACGTAGCCAGCCCTGGCATTGCCATTGAAATTCACGAGATTGCTGAATGGCATCGCAGCAACGAGGTCTACGAAGAAGCTGCTGCTGATGTAACGCACACGGATGGCCTTCAGGTTGTAAATCAGTAGCCCTTTTTCATTGTAGAACGCCCGAGAGATGTTCACAAACATGTCCACAATCAGCAAGAACTCCAAAACCTGATTCCCCATGCCATAAAAAGGACCTGCACGGTGTGGATCAGCGGTACTTACCCCGACATCAGCCTGGCATGAGTGCATGATAGCACAACATCGGGTGCCTGTGGTGTTCATTCAGACTTGTTAACCTCTCGTGAGAGCGCTTGTAAATGCATCAGGGCAGGGTGCATGCCAAGCCCCTCGCATGCATGGCTCAAGCACAGCCGCATGGTACCACATGAAGCTGCTTAAGTTTCATGTGTTGCTGGAAGTTGCTGGAAACCATACCCAATCGTGAAGCTGACCGAAATGCAATGCTCAGGGGCACTTCCCTGCATGACAAGTGCACACATTTCAACCCATGCTTACAATCACCATGCACACACACAGCCCTCATGTACATCTTGCAAGCTATTGTGTGCAGCCTCCAGCTTCACAGCATATGTGTGTCCTGCCTAAGTGGTACTGCCACTCATCAGATCAGACTGTCAAAGCGTGTCGGCAGCGGCACACCAGAAGAAGTACAAGGCGACCATACGAATCATGGCGTCCCAGAGCCATAGAGCCCGAGAATCTGGATGACAGACTCTCCAGCTTGCGTCTGGCGGCAGCTTCGCCACAGCACTACTGGTCGCTAGTGTGTTGAATAGAGCTACAAAGTCCTCCAACCTGACTGTGCGCAGCGGATCTATGGTACACTCCATTCGCAGCTTCTGCAAGTGTCTATCTGATTGAACAGCACATTGGACAATCAAGGGCAATCTATTCGTGATACACTGCCTAGGATACAGGCACTGGACACTGTGCCTATATGTTGTGTGTATCACGTTCGTCGACAAATTGTGTGTATCTTCAAGTGGGTAAGCTTGCCACTGTATCCCACATGCTTCGACGTGGCCGTTTGCCAAGAACGGTGACAGCGAGGAACACCATCATGGGCAAAACAGGTGGCTCTCGAATGCTGCTGGCCTCTGTAAAGGGAGTTGAAGCAGGGAACATGCCTCAACAAGATCAAAGGATGCCTTGGTAAGAGTAAGTTCGATCTGTAGCAGCCTGACAAGCCCGTCCATGGCTGAAATAGACACCGATTCGCTGTGATTTTCATCCACGAATGCGAAAATCCGCCTCGCCATTTCATCAGCTGGAAGCTTGGCACCCAGAATCCAGCACCACTGCTCCCAACGGGATAGGCGAAGGGCCACCTGTACATGCTGAGCATGCGTCAGAAACACTCTGCAGCCTCAAATCCGAACGGCCATTTAGGCCAAGTACAGCATGATTCTAGCAGCACCTTCAGAGCATCACTTCCATGAGTGGAAATGGCTTGCTCAAGCTGCACCACCTCTTCAAGGTCCAGCATGGCTGTGTACGTGGCCTCTGCGTGCATGGTCGCAGCTTCATCCAACTCTGTTTCGCCTCCAGATTCATTGGTGTCCTCTGCATGCTGACTCAGGTGTGAGACTGCTGTCAGTCGCTTGCTTGCTAATGCACATGTGGGCGTGTATGTATGCCATCACATTCTGAACAGCCGATCAGCGATATTCCCAGAGAACACACCCTGCATGATCGCCCGGGAGCGTGATCGCTGCAGGCCAGCCATCACTGGGCAGCCGTCCTCAATGCCCATCCACTTGAGAAAAACTCTCATGAAACGTTCAGGTCCAACCTCTTGAGATGAATCGGCCTCATTGACCAAAGCATGCCACAGCTGTTCAAGCCCACCGGAGGCTAAGGCCTTATGGATGAATTGGCCATCTGTCGCTACATTGATGGCATCAGTATTTTGCAAGTCAAGGACAGCAAACGCTTCAGACATCCAGAGGTATAGCTGCTTCAGTTGTGACACGACCGCATTGCCACGAGCATCACTGATATCGCTACCCCCGACTGATGAATTACTGGCGGACCTGCTGTCCGTTTTGGTGTGGCTAGAGTCGTGCATCGTGCCCTCCAGCGATCTAAGCACACTAGGCAGTCGATGCCATGACTTGGCACCGCTCTGCCGGGCCTTCAAAGCTCTGTGTGGGTTTGGCTGCTGCAGCAGTGGTACGGTGGCCACTCCTGTCGCAACTACGCTGTTCCGGAAATATGGCCATGTCACCAGTTTGGTCAATGACAACTGCCTAAAGCCTGTATGCACGCAAACAGAAGTGCGTCAAAGCCACATCATAGCACACATCATCACTTGGCTGGACTGAGGCCATGCCCCAAAGCTGCAAATTGACACACCTGTTGAGGCACACCTGGAGTGCCGTGCAGCAGAGACTGAAACTCTGGACCGGAAACATCTTCTGCATCAAATTCAAGCCCCAGCAGAGTGAAAATTTCCTGCAAGCTACTCGACATCGGCTCGAAGATGCCCAATATGCGGCTTATGGCCTGAGCCAGGTCATGTAACATGTCCTCAACCAGGTGTGAGCGCATGAGCACCCTCATGGCCAGCTTCATAATTGTTGACGTTGTCGAGACTGCACTGTCAGCTGCTTGCCACGTCGCTATCTTTGACGACTGTCTGATGAGTGTCCTGCACTCATGCGACAAACGCTCAGGCTGTCCGGCCTCATGGCATGTGAGGCAGCGGTCACATGGGAGTTGAACTCCCAGTGCTATGTCTACAGCCTGGTCATGAGATGCTGATGAGTGTGACTGAACAAACAACACAGCATGCTCCAGAACAAGGGCCCTACGAGTCTAACACCTGGTGGTTTTCTTCTGGGGAGCCGTGAGCATCATCAGTGCCCGGATAACAGCGAGCAAATTATGAGTGTCTTCCATGTTCATCAGCATGTCTTCCACCCTCTCCCTGATGATGGGTAGAGTCTACAAATTTCGAAAGATGGAACGCCTGATTGATGCTATTGTGTACACTTGCTGAGTGGTCGGGCCACACTGCTACCACAAAACCACCAAGAGCGCGTCGGGCTGAATGATACTCAGCAGCACAGATTCAGTAATACAAATACTTCACTAATGCAAATAGGACGCGGTGTGCAGCTGGTGCGACCCTCCCTTTGTGTGCACCAATGATGGCTACCATTCTAGTGGCCCGAGACATGCCGTGCATCACACTTGTGCCCTTGACTTGCACATTGACAAACTACAGGCCGGACGGAAACTCTCACACCTTGATGTTGAAGCCCAGAGACGACCTCCTGATTTTGAGAGCCTCGTCATATGGGTGTGACATGGTAGAGCCCATGACCAATAGCTCTGTATGTTCATTTGTCAGTGCACGGCATATTGATCGTCGCACAGTCTTCAGCGGCGGCAATTGTTTGGATATGATTCCTTGAAGCCTGAGCCGCTGCTCAGAATTGTGGCACTCTCCTGCATCAACGGAAGTACTGGGAAGGCTCCCTTGGCGAGGAGCATCCCACGGCGGGATGAAGCTGCCAGTAGTGCCAGTAGTGCGCAGAACACAGGCACGTTGTTTGCACTCGTTGCTGAACACATGTTCCACACATTGACAAGGACAGCAAAGTGAAAGCTCCATATTTATTGTATCCAGGAAGGAAACTGGCTCAGGATAACTTCTGAAGTAGCTTACATCAGTAAAGTCCGGCGTACAGATTTGACCGAACCTAGCATTGTGGACCACACATCAACGGGATCCATTTGGTGCTCAAGGTATTGTGGACTGAAAGGAACATGCCGCACCGTCATTGGACATGAGCAGAACAATACACGCCAGTTGCGTTGCTCGCACAGCATGGTCCAGGGGCGTCATTCCCCACACATCTTCCCTGTTCACGTCTGCAGCGTCTACCGTGATCAATCTGTACAGCGCCGCCGTCTGCCCTGTTCCGGCAGCAACATGAAGTGCTGACATCTGCAGCCTCACACTCTGGTCATGAAGGGTGGAGGTTTGCGCAGGCTAGCATGACAAAATTCACAACAGCTTCATGGCCCAGTTCGGGACTCAGATGCAGGACAGAGTCGACAGCACCTTGTCGTAGTTGCAAGCCCCGAAATCGGCGCCTGCAGCGCAGAGCAACTCCAGGTGCATCATATTACCAGTGCGTGCGGCATTGAACAGCGCATCGTGTTGGAATGAAGGAGACACGTTTGCGCCATGAAGCTTTAACAATCGCACGATCATCTTGTCGCCAGATTTGATGGCATCTTGGATAGGAGTCCCACCCCATCTGCACAGATTCACCCACCATACATGCCGTACACACTGAGCATCATGACAAAGCAATGTACACATACGTGCATGCCAGGTTGATGATGTGAACAATTGCGTGGTCTGTGAGGTGGGGACCGTTGCAGCTGGGAACATGTCATAGGAAAGCCAGGCTGCATGAAGAGTGAGCAGACATGCTTTCAGGTGTAGACCGACTTTGACATGCCGAAAATAGGATCTAGTCGCCACACAGGCCAATATCCACAAGAGAAGCGAGTGAAGTTTATGTCGGGATCAAGATGTAAACCCCTTCACAGTATGTGACTGCACGAGAGCCTGTCTTTGTAACGGCACAAGGTGGACGTGCAAGTCGAGGATTGATCAGTCAGATGAGGGACAGTGCGGTTGCAATGTGTCATGCAGCTGTACGCCTGCCTGTGCAGAGATGACCTTGAGCAATGCATCCCTAAGAAGGTGAGCTGCATGCATAGCCATCGCAGGACGGAGCACCTGTCGACACAGTTCACATCAGCGCCAACTGCAAGCATGCTCTCCACAGCCCGCAGATTGCCAGCAGCACAGAGAGTGTGCAGGACACTGCGCTGGTCGTAGTCGCACGAGTTTGGATCAGCGCCGGCTCTGTTGCAGGCCAGTTGAAGCAGTATACCATCGGTTTCTGCAAGCTCCTTGACCAATGCAAATGCGCTTGGCTTCACAGTTGCGCCCTTTTCCACCAGCACCTCAGCGATCCGACGCCTCTTCAAGGTCAGGGCTTCAAGCAGTGGCGTGCTTCCCCAGCGGTCCACTACATTCACTGAAGCGCACCGTGCAAGCAACAGTAAGACCACATCCAGCTGCCCTTCCGCAACCGCCAGATGCAGAGTTGTACGGCCATCGTAATCACCTGCACATGTTCAGGAGTTATCAAGCACTGAACTTCTCCAGTACTTGTTGAGTCTGATCTCCTTTTCACACGGCCTCCCCGTTGACATGGCAGTGCTCCACGGCCACCTGGAAAAGACGTCATAGGCACTTGTGCACGCTCCATAGCTGATGCAAACTAATCCTGTATTACAATGTCAAGGCTCATGCATTAGTGTGGCAGTACTAAATCAAGGCCCTGATGCATTGATGTGGCAGTACTGAGACGGCCGAGAATCACCGGCATCGATGGGCAGGCCACGAGCCAGTAAGTCGTCCACAGTGTCAACATTTCCGGTCGATGCTGAATACGTGAGATCTGTCAGACCTGCTGCTTGGCCGCGCTTGAGCTCTTTCTGCATGAGAACGCACAGTTAGTGACATCGCCTGTGTACATAATCTAAGCATCACTTTGAAACGCTCATGCCCAGGCCTGTGCATTGTCGCCTTTCTCTGGTAAGGCATGCCTGCAGCGCTGGTGTGGACGAAGCCACACTGCAGACTCCAGAATCAGAGTTCTGATTTGAATTCTGATTTACAGCAGGTGTCCTGGATATAATGGTAGGCTGGTGAACTTGCAGGTTCGACATGGCCTGCCCATGCTGCAGTACCAACATCTGCCAGGCGCACCGTGAGGGGCCATGCACATGTTGGCATAGGACAACTTGAGATGAGGGTTCAGACGCACCTTAATAGCCCCACGCAGGTGAGCATATCCTTCATCATCAGCTTGGTGGTCAGCACCAGTGGTGCCAATGGCATCACCATTTCGGTCTAGCCCAAACTGTATCAGCATGTTTGTCAGGAAAATGTCACTATGCTCGGGGTAATGCGAGATGACATTATCGTAGCTGGCCTTGGTTGCCACGAGCACAGCACTGTCCTCATTGTCTCGTGCCTTCACGTCATGGGGCTCTGGTACCCCTGCATAGCACAGTGCTGATGGTGGAACGTGGCCACATCCAAGGCATGGTCTTCACAGCAGACATCAGTACATGCACACCGAGGTGGCTCCTGGCGGACACCGTGCAGGGAATAGTGCGCTGGCACTGTGGCCGCCAAGCCTGTATCAAATCAATGACATACCTAGAAAAAATGACACAGTGCCAGTGACACAAGGTGCCGTGCCTTCCCCAGACAGCAGCTCAACCAACGAGCCCTTACTGTCCCGTACCACCAAAGTTCCCTTGATCGCAAAGCAGAGTTCCCTTGCCATATCCCCATGCTTGAGTATCAACTCATCCGGCATCAATGACACCTCAGTCAAGGTCATCATGAACCGCTGCAGAAACTGCTCACAGCAGTTGTTGAAGAGGTGCGTGTTCCTGCGGATGGTGTTCCCGCACTCCACTTGAGCAATGCGCGCTTGCAGCGACCTGGGTAACATCTGCAGGCCAAGCTGTCCATGATGCTTTGCACCGGCTGAGACGTGCTTGCATAGGCAACACTGCAGTGTTGAATGGTGGGAACATACATTTCGCACGCCTGTTGAAATAGCAGATGAATGCTTCTGCTGGAACAGCAGGTACGCTTCAATCTTGCTTGTGAGCTCACTGGTCAAGCTGCGCTCTGCACAGTACTGGTGGAGACCTGCCATCAAGGCTCGAGCTGCCTCCAGCTCCGGGTCCTTCTTCACAAGGTAGTGAAAGAGCGTGCCAAGGATGTATGCGTCAACCACCACTTTCACATTCTGAGCAATCATTGACAAGATCATCTCCTCATCCCGCTGAGGAACGGCGGTCTCGTATCCAAGATTCGTGAGCACGCTGAATCCTTTAAACAGCATCACCTGAACGGTAACAGCGCATGAGAGCATGGAATTGCCTGCATGATCTGTTTATCTTCCCACGTTCTTACCACGCGCAGCATCGATGCATATTTCTGTGTCCAGCCACTGTTCAAGCATTTGCAGATGCAGGTCAAACCGTACCACATAGTCATAGCTGCCTGGCGATGTCAGCCATTCAAAGTTAACGTTGGTCTGCTGCACCCAAGCGTCCACCCAGTTCAAGCGAAACTGAGATCTATCGAAACCAGTCAACGCAGCCATGCCATAGTAAAGGCACCCAAGCCAGTGTCCCTGCGAAACATGCGTTGCCTCTGGACAAAAGCCTCGCTTCATGTAGCAGGTGCCATGCTGCAGTTCGGCAATGCGCGTGAAGGAGCAACAGCACATCATTGCTAACTGCCAGCTCAGGACATACCGTTGAAAACACAATGAAGGCAAACTTGAAGAAGGCGATCGAGCGAACGTCTGTAGCAACATCTTCCTGGCAGGCTGAAAAGTATTTCATCAGATCAACGAGACGATACACCCTGGCCACAGTTGCCACCGTCACAAACATGCTTCCCCCTTTGACCCAGTGTTCTAGCCACATTGGTAACATGAGCACGATGCGCAACGGGATGCTCCAGAAGAGCTGCCTGCGCAGTGCCCCTCCCATGAACCAGCCCCTCTCGCACAGACGGTGCGTCACCTCGGAAGCATTTTTACTGCCTTTGACCGAATGGCGAACTGTTGCAGAGGAGGCACCTATAATGCGGTCCATTGTGGACTCTGCAAAGCCCATGTCAAGCACAGCTGCCTGGGCAGCACGAAAGAGGAAATCCGCGATGAAGATAACATCAAGCCACAACTCGGTGGTTGCCCAGAGGTTGTGCTTGTTCACTGCGTGCCTGACAGACTTTTCATCAAAGAGAGCCAGCCACATTTCCTCACAGTGCACGAATTCACGTGCAACAAGAGCCAAAGGAAGTAGCAGTGAGTCAGCGGCATTGGTGCATGCTATCAGAAAGGACCAGTACACCGCTGACGGGCTGCCTGGGCGGAAGAATCGTACAAGGAGAGTGGTGACCCATACAGTGAGAGCTGAAGGCATCCCCTGGAACCTCACATGGTGATTCTTCAACCGCTTCCATTTGCGTGTGCTTGAGCACTTGAGGGAAGACCGGCTTGGTGTACCAGTCATTACAGCTCTCGCGCCACTGAATCTAGACACCGCACGCATGATGTCTCGTACAGGTCTCCACAAGCGCGACACATGGCGCCTGGAAGGCTGCTGAGTAGCACTCGTGTCAGAGATATCTGAGCCGTTGCTGTGCCCAGGTGTCTTCGAATGCAGTCCAGCCGATCGCAAAACTTCAGCTATGGCTGCAAAGCGTAGTGACTGTCCCCTGCGCATCGAGCAGTCGGGCTCGTTACTGAATTCACACCTCGGAATGGGAATGATTTCACCCTGATTTGCACATCTGAGCTGACATCCAGCCGATGTGGTGGACTTCTACGTTCACTGAATGTACAGCGCGCAGCAGGCTGACAAAATACCCGCGTGCCTCTTCTGAACTGTTCCTGCTCATGCCCAAGGCTGATGGTCGGTTGCATAAGAGTCCATTGATCTGAGTGGCTTCAGGTGTGACTGTAGATGTTTCAATCTCCAACGGCACATCAACAACAGGCATGACGCCATCATCATTCACAATGTCTGATGGACTGTTCTCCATCGACCATTCCGTGTTTTCGATCCACAAAGACTATCAGCTCCAGTCGAGATCCCAGAAGGACTTGTTGGATCTGCGGATCGCTTAGTGCTGGACGTCTATAACGAGCAAAGAATCACAAATCTGGGCACGCTCAAGCAGCTGATCATCATGCCACTAACATCGTATAATTTTCAGGCTTTTCATGATTGCGTATGTGACAAAATCGACGTGCAGATCGTCGATCACGGAAACTAGGCTTGCCGTTCCCAAACTCCATGACCTGCACTGCTGAATAATCCCGAGGACGTGCCATGATCGTCATGCAGAACTATTAAGGATCTATTGTTGCAGCGCATGGTGGATGTGGGGTGAACGGCGTCAATCAGGCGAATCGTAGTTTTTCTATCAACGGAATTCCACAACAACGCAAAAGGAAATCGCTTGGCCGATTGGCGAGATGCTCAATCGCTGTTGATCAAGGTGCTCCTATCCGCTGCACCCAGATAGTTTCCTATGTGACCGCAGGTTCGTCTCTTCGTACCCGCAAAATCTCAACATCTCGTGCCACCTGGCACGTTGTGCATCCATTAGGCCCGCCTCACTCCATGCATTAGGCCACCCAGACAGGGCCCCATCGGGGGTGCACCGCGACACAACTGGACCGACTGGCGCCCTCCACCCGCCATCTAGGCTGATCTCCCCCTCCCCCCCCTCCGCCTCTTCGCCCAGCACTCCCAACCGAGCCCTTCCCCTCCCGCATTCCCCTCTCCCTCTCTCCTCACAGCCCCCCCCCTCCCGCCCTTTGCACACACACCTGCCGACCATTCTCGGCCAACCATCCCCCCCCACCCCGCCCCATTCCGTTCGTGGCGCTCTATACGGAGGGGGGGGCGTCTACACCGAGTACTTGCCCGAGCCATGCATGTCTTGTGCCAGTGGAGTTGGCATGCAGGTTTCGAGGGTCCTGAATTGTGCAGAGTTGGCTCTCCGGAGTGCAACTCGGCAATTGAAGCGTTCAGTGTGTTATGAGAAATCTAGCAATTCAGTGTGTGCGTTACCCCTTGGCGATACTGGCCTTTTGTTTTGTTTTCTGTGTAACACCACGACACGGCACGACGCACAGAAACGTAGCATGGGAAGAGCCCCGTAGAAGGTTCTGGAGTGTGTGCGGCACACAGGATGTTCCGGCCATGCATGCATGCGGAGTCCACTGCAAATCAAAATGAGGCGCACGTGATGTTGCAAAGCCGGAACTTCCGTGGCCATAGGGGTATGTATCTCCCCTGGGTGGGAGCATACTACCCTGGACCCTTGGTAGTCGGTGGGCGTACCAGGTACCAAGCAAAGTCAGTGCATCACCCAGAAGATACTTGCCGGGTGTCTATGTATTATGTATACTCTTGGCATGTAGTTGTTGTTGTGCGTGTGCAGTATTCTGGTGGACCTGCACTGGACTAGGTGCGTGGTGCTGTGAAGTGATACCCACAGTGCTGTAACATGTTACTGGTTCTCGTTACCTTCAAACCCCAGGCTCGCCCCAGTTCAAGCTTCTACAGCGGGCCAATAGCTCAACTGTACCAAACCTCCAAAGAATAGTAACAAATAGATTACCTAACCATTTCTTGCATCTCTCACACTGAAGCTGACATGAGCCCAGTCCTTACAGCACTAGTGGGCAGCCATGGCCACTATGAAGGCCTGACTCATGTGAGCAGCATTCACCTCACATTCCCACTTCCACACGATGGTCAGCACTCGCAGGGAGGTCCTGGTCAGTACATATTCTATTGTTTTGCTGAGGTCTTCATGTTGGGCTTTACCTTCTGGTTTTACCTAGCTGGTTGCTGGCTGGATATCAGGGCACGTTACAATTCCACTATCCACGTGGTCCGTCGCTGTATCTTCCATCGCGTTCATACATCAGTTCTATTTCACATTGCATGCACTCAAACATTTATGGACAAAGCAAAACCCATGCTATGTGACCAGTCACAAACGGCCATTAATTTGTGCGCAGTACAATTATTCATGCGGAGGTGCGGCTTTGTCCAACGTGGCCATACCTACTACCGTTACGAAATACGTTAGGAACACAGTCAACTTGATGAACAGTTTGAATATTTTGGATGCTTGGTCATGGACTCTCCCATCGACTTTCCCATCGTCTGGTTAATACATGGCACACAATCTGACAGCAATGCTGCAACAGCACGCTCGTGTAACAGCTGCCCCCCACCCCCCCCTCCCACCTTTCCCCCAATCAATTTTGTCTGGGCCTGGAGCCTATTCGGCCAGGTCCTACAGGACCTGCTGAGTCAGCTTTCATAACTCTGGGTAGGAATTTCAGTTCCTGCACATGCCTCCATCTGTTAGATAATTGTAATAGTTTGCAATGTATAGCAGAACTAGGAGGATCCTTCAAGGCTGACATCTACGGATTTGATAAAGTAGGTGGTGTCTGAGACCCAGCATTGGACAGACGCAGGTCTAGGTCCCGGTTGCCACTGCCCTAAGGCCGCGGTGTGCAGACCGAGACCGCTTACTCCTGCTAGCCACCACCTTGCCTAGCGTCATGCTCGCCAGTGTCATGTATATAACACTCCTTGTATTGGATGCACGTGGCCATGACGACCACGTTGATGACAATAATGACCATGCCAGGCCCGATCCTAGAGTATAACTCACTATCAAGATGACGACAAACACCTGAGCGGTGTTTTGGAGGGAGTTCGAGTGCGAGAAAGTACAATCTTCAAGTGGTGGTGTCTTCCATCCCCACCATTCGCAGCTGCAAGGGTGCCGTTGATGCATGACTGGGTTTGGCATGATACAGGATTTAGCGGTTTCCCATACACAGCGCACGAATTTTCTCTGCTCTCTGCTCCTTGTTTCGACATCGCTTTTCCTGTGTGGGCTACACGCATGACACATAGATGACCTGTTTGTCCAGGACAGCACCTGGCAGACTTCCTTTGTTGAAACCCCAGATGACAACATCAATGTATTGTCTGGTCATTCCACCACTTTCGCGCTTCTATGATCAAGCCTAGATTACGTACACACAGATAAATTCAGGCTTTGCTGAATTTGGAGTAAAGCTATACACAGTCAGTGGCGGAGAAAGAAAATAATTATTGTGGCACGAACTCTCCGCCCATCGTGTTACCAGCATGCCTTGTAGGTCATCTCAAAGACACACCTTCTTGGGATGGTGCGACCTTACAGCCACAGACTTCATCGACCACTGTTCTACTTGACTTGTGTCCATACTTTCATCTGAAAGGTTTGAGAGTAGCTGTAGCTTGAGATAGGAAAGGATTCCCACACTGACCATTCGCCTGAGAGTCACCTCATTTTCACGGGACATGCTGATTGCCCGCTGCTTCAGCTGACGCCCCAGAAACTCCATGTCTGGGATGACCTGGACCCTGTCCATTCTTATCTATCATACCTCAACAGTTCCATCGGTCAGCCTCGTACTAAAACCCCAGATTGCAGTCACAAGTCCTAGATGTGTAAGAATGAGACATGATCACGCGCTGGTAGCAGTAGCGTGAGAGATTATGCTGTGTATGCAAAATGACACATTGCACGCAATGATTGCACATGTAGACTTGGGAGGGTGGACCCACTCTGGCACGCCCGTTTATGCCCACTACCGGCCATGAGGTTTCCAGTCGGCGTACAGGTACGGGTTTGACGTGTTCTACCAAGCAATGGATTTCACACCTCCGCAATCTCAACACAGATGTTGCTGCAAACCTGCTCCATCTGACGCGACAAAAATACTTGAAAAGGGAACTGCTTCATGACAGCACCCTTACTTACTTTGCCCATCAGCAATTCCTGCAAGCTACCAAAATGTGCTTGCAAGGCTTGTATGGCCACCATCAAACTTGAGTAAACCGCTATCACAGAGCTGCTCTGAAACCGATCTTCTGCAGCGTGTTTCACTACAATTTCGTGCATGTAGAAAGTGAAGGTCCTCAAATTGATGTAGCCAGCCTGCATAAGCATGTTGGTGTTGCACTTTTGTCTATGCAAGTAATGCCTAAATGGCTTCACAGTTCTCTACTTTGACAGATCTGCTTCAAACCTGCACAATATGTCTCTGAATTTCGACCACATCTTCTGCATTTGCTACTTGCTTTTGCTCTGGAAGCCATGCAAGGACTTCGTTCAGGCGGATTTGCTGATGTTTGGGCGCTTCGCTCTCAACCCACTCCTTTGTTTCCTGCGCCCTCGCCATCAGAGAGCTGTCTGACCCAGGTAAGGCCCCAGCTCGTTCTAGCAGTGCAGCAATTGGAGCGCTCCCAACCATTCGTGCATTATCCAACGGCGTGCATCCAAATCCGTCAACTGGGTTTATGTCGACCACGGACTTGAATTTGCAGATGATTGATGTCACCTCAAGAGCTTTACATGTTGCCGCCACATGAAGAGCAGTGCGGCCATATGTATCCTGTACGACCACATCTTTGTATGTGATTAGACATTTGTTTTCGCGATTTGTGGACTATGCTAGCGAGGGGATGACATCTGCATGAACAGTATGGTGTTCTGTTTCCTGAATCGACGCCAGAAAACGCATGGCCCTATGGATCTTGGGTCTCTGTGATTTTCGCAGGCCCCGCATGACCCCTGGTCCTGGTTGCATCTTCGTTCCCAATCATGGACACGGCATCAACGCACTCGGCTAGATTAGAATCATGCTTGAATACTCATGCAGATATCGTTGATGGCAGATTCCATGTGTGTGTGCAAATCTCATTCCTACAACATGTGAAGTGTGGTTCCCGCACCCTTGACGTTGTGTCAATGCCGTGCACCAGAAGTAGCTCGAAGAACCCGGAATTGTTTCTTGCAGCTGCGGTGCACAGAGATGAAGATAAGTTTGGCTGCACGGGAGCGCCCCTGGATCGTAGGAGTGCGGCAGCCTTGTGGTCCCCGAGCAATATGGAGTTCCACAATGGTGTGTGCCCCATCATATCCATGGGGCCCAGCTCGATTCCTTCATGGTCCACCAAGCACTTCAGCACATGCATGCTAGAGTTTGAGGCTGCCAGGTGCAGCGGGGTTCGATTTTCATCATCTGCGACGTTTGGATCCATGCCCACCCTGATCAACATTTTCACACACTCCACATCATCGTCTGCTGCAGCCTGGAGGAGCTTCTCAGCGTACTGCTCAGATTGGAAGCAAGAATTATCTTGGCTTCTCAGGGCTACCAGGTATTTCACAGATTCAATCTGTCGATGCCGGATTGCATCGTCCAGGGGTGTGCCGCCATTGCGGTCTTGCACATTGTGCCTTGCGTGATAGCGCTCAACCAGTAATCGCATGACATTCATGTGCCCCTCACTGGCGGCAACATGAAGTCCAGTACGACTATCGTAGTCGCCTGCATCCACCTGCACCATGGATTTGGCTTTCATGCTCTCACATGCCCCCAGACCTTCGCAACGTCGCATGGATATTGGAGCCACACAATGAAGGCATGTCATCAGTAAGCCACGTGGCATACAGCCCGCAGCGGCAGCACAAGGCTAGTTAGTTGATATTGACCCGAAGTGTCTCTTCCTTTTGACAAGTTGAAAAAATTCACCAGATCTCCAGAAAACGAGTCATGTATCATGCGTCATAGTTTGCTTTCAAACACTAGTTCTGCTAAAAGCCGCATGCACATGAGGTTACATGGGCAATTCAAACGTCACCTTCATCTGTTATCTCGTGTGATGGAATGCCATATAGTGCAGTCTACTGGTGTGTGTAGTTCGGTGTGTCATCATGGCCAGCCCAGATCTAAGCCATATGGACACCAGGAAGGCAAGGACCAGCTGCAAAGGGACTCACCAATACTTTGCCAGTATCCAGCATGTGCTGTACCAGATGAACGTCATTCTTGAAAGCGGCTTCAAGAAGCTTGACAACATGCTGCTGTGTTCGGCGTTGAATGGCCTTGTCAACCTTATGAGCGACCATCCTTTGGTTGTGCTCAGCGGTCAGGTCCGCAAGACTCTCTGAGCTTGCACTAGACTGCGGCTTTCCAGTGCCAGCAGAATCGACCAGGGCTGCCAAGACTGCAGAGTCATCGTCAGCATATGTCGCAGCCAGCTGTTTGTAATCGCTATATGGTAACATGAAGACTGTTGCCCGTGTCTTACCCACACATGCAGCGTGTAGGTGACGTAGACGAAAGAAGAAAGACAGCTCGCCCACTGTGTCACCTCTCGAGCGGGTCTCGCTGATCTGCATGTGGCACAGGCTTGCCAAGTACTCTGTCATGGACCTAGTGTGACTCAAGCTTCCCTCAGGCATGAGCAACCATTGATTCTATGTTTGTGTCACTACAGAGGACAGGATACAGAGCTGGTTGGAACAGCACTACAGGACCGGATCAAACCAGTTCATTGCCGTCTGGTCCACGAGTGATGATATCAATGGCGCTTGAGGATATCAAGTATAATTCATCACAGACATCGTTGGCTCGGAATAAGACCTCATCGCTTGCCATCACAGTCTCGCGCATTTGAACTGACAGTCCTGCCATGAACCCTGATGAACAATTTAAGAAGAGGCGGTTGCACTTGAGGAGGGGCAGGCTCATATGCATCGCAACCTCAACACGCAAGTTGCTTGACATGAGGTTATTGACTTGCTGAGCGGAGTAAATACTAGTCTGCATGGCATCATGGAACGCACTGACTACGTCTGTCGCCATCTCCCGGGGGAGTTTATGCTGTGATAGGAACGTTTGAACACGTAAAACCGCCTCACGCATGCTGACAAGTGCCTGGTCATTCGCCATGACTGCGTTAGAGATCTCTCCAACAACAAACGCATAAACCGTCAGGGTTGTGACCATGCTCCAGATGGTGAAAACCATTTCAACGATGTTCTTCGGAGTCGCTTTGTCCACCAAGGCTGCTGTGGACAGTGTTGACGCAGCCCAATAGCAGCTAAGGGTGTACTGTTTCTGAATTGGCACCCCGGTACTCCAGACATGTTGGTTTCCCAGCCCTGAGTAATAGTAAATCCACGAACCAGTCAAGTCCATGTTGTCTGTGTAGTCGAGTGTGCGGCCCACTGTGCCAATGTACCACCAGATGCAGCCGTACACGTGTGTCAAACCAAGGATGAGCGGCAGCAGCTGCAGTATTCGCATGGACACACTTGTGTGCGCAACACTGCGGCCCATCTCCTTGTACAGCCGCAGCATTCGGTAGATCCGCAGCATTTTGGGCAACCGTAACCAGCTAGCATAGCCAACATTCATGCTCCCATTGATTTGCACCAGGATCTTGAACGGCATTGCCGCCACAAGATCCAAGAAGAAGCTGCCATTGATGTAATGCACACGGATTGCTTTGAGGTTGTAGATCAGTACGCCCTGTTCATTATAAAATGCTCGAAACACATTCGCAATCATATCGAGGATTAACACCGCCTCAAGAAGCTGGTTGGCGATCCCATACATCAGCCCTGCAGACGCGGTCTAAGTCAAGTCGCTGCATCATGTTCTTGTGTAGTGCGTTCCTACTCTCTCCAGTAGGCACAATCAGGCACGGCATCCTCCTAGAAACTAGGACAGGCGCATCTAGTTCTGGATTGTGGAATGCAAGGTACAGGGCGAGCGCACCCAGCCGTTCAGATGCACGAAACGCAATGTCAAATGGGACCTCCCTGCATTCGTTGTCACCATTTTCCATGGCTGCATGTTGCACTCCAGCCAGCAACAGAGAAGTGGTGTCAGGCCACTACACCGTGACACAAACGTTGTGCAATGAATCGTTGCACCATTCAACTCGCCTGCAGCTTGTTCATGCCAGATCGTACCAAAAAAAGTAGAGAGCCACCGAGCGAATGAATACGTCCCATAGCCATACTAAGCGAGAGTCCGGATGGCAAACGCCCCAATGTGCATCAGATGGCAGCTTGTGCTGCACCCTGGTCAAGGGAATGGTTTGGAAAAAGCTAACAACATCATTCACGTACACTGCTCTCTGCGCGTCTCTCGAACATTCAAGTTTCAGGTTCTGCACGGGTATGCAGTGTGGAGTATTAGCTTTGTGGTCGCAGCGGCTGGACCAATGTCTTTCATTGCTGACAGCAGCAACTACAGCAAACCTCTCGCCGTCTCTTGTCATGGACAGAAGATCCCGCACTACCATTGGGACTCATGGACACCCAAAAAGCGAAATGCAGCCATATAATCATGCAACGCAAAGTGCACACGATCCATAAGTTTGGGCATGACACATGTACACCAAGGCGGCCGAGGCAAACCTCCAGGTAGTCAAACGAGGTCTTCGCTAGCGGCAGTTCATCCTGTGTCAGCTTGAACAACAGCTCCATGGTAGATATTGATATCGCCCCATTGCCATTCTCATCAATGCATGCAAAAGCCCGCAATGCCATCTCTTGCTGCGGCAGCTTGATCCCCAATCCCCACAGCAAGCGCTCCCATTGGGAGAGCTCCATCATCACCTGCATCCATGCGTTTCTTCTCAGAATTTACATTGTTCAGGTGGTTTAAGGAGGCCTGAAGGTACCCACACCTGAAATGTACGGTCACCATGCAATGCGATCAGCTGCTCCATGCCTGTCAGGTCCTCCAGGTGCATGAAAGCTTCGTACTCAGCCGTATCCAGGCTTCCTGTGTCTTCATCCATAGCTGAAGCCTCCACGCCAGAAGAGTGCTCTTCTGCTGTGTCATCACCACCTACAACGCTGCCGTTCATGACCCATACGCCATGGCATTGTAAAATGCTCTGTATCTTGCATTGAGACAGTATGGGTAGAGGAACGCGCTAATTCATATGGCCCAAATAGATACTACCTACACCAGGACTGTGGTGCCTAGTGTCACCATTCAAGAGCAACCACACGTTTGCAGCTGCGTCCAGCACCTCTTGGCCACATCCACGAGGCAAGCTGCTGATCATGAAGGTATTGTCCTGATACAGCGCAGTCCACATATGCATGCAGCCTTGACGTAAGTTGAATCAACTGCCGTCAGCAGAGGCGATTCAGGGGAAGCGCACCCATCTCAACAGCTCGTGAACACTGCAAGCCTTCTGTCACTGCCCACGAGTCACTCAAGCCCATCCATCTGACATACACATTTCGGAAAGCATCCAGGGTCATATCGTCGCCATCGGGAATTTCAGACACGAGCATGCTCCACATCTGCTCCAGCCCCGCGTCAGCCAGGGATTTCTGAAGGATACTGCCGGTTGTTGCAAAGCTAATGACGCCTGCATGTTCCAGATCCAGGGCTGAAAATGCTTCTGCCATCCATGTGTAAATAGCGTTCAGCCGCAGTACGATGCTTTTGATGGGACAATCTTCCTCCCCTGACTCAACAGACGCAGGCCTTCCTGGCAGTGGAAACACCTGTCGCGAACTACCCCTTGAGCTACCCCAGAGCACCAGCTGCGACAACCTTGAGCTACGCTTAGCCTTCCACCACTTTGCTGAAAGCCGGGCTGACTTTGTGCCGGCGACGTTTTCAGCACCAGCCTGACTGATCATCCCTGAACGTGGTGTGTGGACCTTGGCCTGCTTTTGCACTTGGAGGCAGAAGTATGGCCATGTGATCAGCCGGGTGAGCGATATTTGCCTGACGCCTACAAGTGGTATTCTGTTTTTGCAGGACACAAATCTCTGCACACATTGGCCATGGTGTGCACAGTGTGGTTTTCAGCTCGTGATATGCGGTCATGCATGACGGTATGTTCTAGACCACAGCCTTGCATGACTGGGTGTGACAGCGCATAGGCTCTAGATTCATAAACAGTACTGCAGTACCTCGTGTTACAGGGTGTTGATGGAAATTTTATTTTTTTCACGTGTGATTCTCTGAGTCGCTGCCAACGTACCCGGTATACCATGCAGTAAAAAGTCACAGCCAGCATTGTAGATCCTGTCCCTGTCGAAAGGTACCACGAGAGCCTGAAATACGTGACAAACATCGCTTGCGGACGGTTCAAACATGTTCAAACTATCACCCAGTTGCTCCGCCAGGTGCCGAATTGCCTCTGCAACCATGGAAGATCGCATCAGCGCTCTCATTGTGGCTCTAACAACGGCCTGGGATTTTTGTGTGATGCCCTTTGGCACCTGTGTTGCCGGTATTTTAGATGCTCGATTGCACTGCCTGCACCCATCTAAAGTGACCTAGGGCGTTGCACAGGAGCATCATTGCCTCACTTACGGGGGGATGTTTCATCCATCACGAATCGTTGCCTATGGTTCAAATCAACCTTCTATTTCGTGATACCAGCTTCCTGTCAAGCTCAACTTGTCAACAGCCGGCTGACAGCTGTATGTGAACAATATAGGCCTCACTGGACGTTTCATGCGGAGTACCTCGTTTAAGGAGATGACTTTTTGTTTTTGCGTACTGTGAATCATGACAGTAAAAGCTGCTGCTTGTGACTTTCAAGATGAGCGGGGCATACCTCCCTGACTTGCATGCAGGCAACACAGCCTCCAGCACGGCACGGACAGCTCTGAGCAGTGTTTGTGAGTCGTGCAGGAACATGGACATGTCTTCAGCGTGCTGTCGCATTTGTGGAAGAGTCTGCAGGAGACAGATCGTTGCGACCACATACAGAACAGACACAGCTTGCGTAGACAACACCGCTCACAGGGTTCTTAGCTGAAACATCATATCTATTAAGATAAAAGGATGCAAAATTAGGAAAGTAGTAAGCAATTCGAGCAGAGGCGGCAGAGGCAGGGACACACTTTGATTGTGTGTTGGAGCATTTTCCGCCGGAAGTTCGATGCCTGATCAAGATTGTTTGCACCCATGGATCCCATCACACAGATCTCTGGGATTGTACTTGAAAAAGCATCTCTCACAGCTCGTCTGACAGCTGTTAATTTCGGCAACAGCCTCTTTTCGATGGCACTTTTCAATTTCTCTTGTTGGGCGGTGTCATGGCATTCACCTGAAGTCACCTTGGCTAGGGTTACATTCCTGATCTGTAAAGACGATACCCGGATAACCACAGAGGCCCACTGATTCGCAAAGACAGAGAGCATCTGCTGTATTCTGTTGCCGATCACTGCACATTCGAACCCCATGCCCCGACATCCAAATCGCATTGGTGCAAGAAATGCTCACCTGAGCTTGCCATGAGCAGGGCAGTGCATGCCCACTGTTCTGATCGCACTGCATGGTCCAGCGGAGTCATTCCACGTACGTCATCAACATTCACATCAACAGCATGGCACGTGATCAGCCTATACAACGTCAACAGCTGGCCAGTTCCAGCTGCAACGTGAAGGCCTGTTACCTGCATGGACACTCAGCCATTCACATGCTCGCGGAAATCATTGCATAGACAAAATCCTCTGATCAATGCAATGTAGAGTACTAGTCTGGAGTGCAGCATCTTGAATCCAAGCCATCGCACTCACTCAGCTGGACAAGGCAAAGCTAGCAAGCACACGCCCTGCACCGATGAGTTCAGCAGGAGTTTGCACACCTTGTCATAGTTGACCATTGTCATGTCTGCGCCTGCTTCAGACAGCAGGTTCAGATGGAATAAGTTGCCACTGCGAGCAACTGTGAACAGGGCCTCGCACTCGAACGACGAAGATACACGCGCTCCATATTTCTTCAGAAGGCTGACTATGAGCTCATTGCCAGCCTTGATAGCGTACTGAATAGGTGTGACATTCCACCTGCAGAAAGTTGTGTCCCTGCAGCTTTTTGCACAACTGTGCATTGCCACTGTAGCCTCAGCTGAGTGGATAGATGCACCTGTCAGTACAATTGACGTCCACTCCCAGCAAGAGAAGCGCTTCCACCGCCTTGAGGTTACTAGATGCACAAAGGGTATGCAGCACGCTGCGCCTGTCGTAATCGCATGAGTTTGGATCTGCGCCTGCTTTGATGCATGCCAGGTGAAGCACTGCAGTGTCCTGCTCTGCTGTGTCCTTCACGAGTGTGAACGAATTTGAACTCAGGCTTGCACCCTTTTCAATCAGCAGTTCAGCAACGTCCAGTCTGTGTAGCTGCAGCGCTTCAGACAGTGGCGTGCTCCCCCAGCGGTCTGTGACATCCACTGAGGCCCCCTTCCCAAGTAAGACGCGAACCACTTCCAGCTGGCCCTCCGCGACAGCCAGATGCAGGGTGGTACGCCCATCATAGTCTCCTGGACGCTGGCGACGAAGCTGATTTTACTTATATGAGGGCACAACACGGTTAAACTGACCAAAACATGCCGAGAAGAAGCTGCACACTGTGGAGTGTACTTGACTGTTCTGGATGGTGGCAATGTGATGGTCCCAGTACAACAGAAACAGGACACCATGCAGCTGAGGACTGGAGCACACCAGCATCTATCAGCAAGCCACGAGCAAGGAGGTGCTGGACGACATCTAATTGTCCAAACGCCGATGCATACGTGAGGTCTGCAAGTGCTGCCTCTTGCGATCTCTTCAACTCTCGCTATAAGACACACAAACAATCAGCTTCCAAACAGTGATAGACACACAGTGTACGCAAAGTTAGAGAACTCTGCTGATCTGCTGCCCAGCCAAAATGGACTTCCAGTGCATGTCAGGCATCGCCAGAATACCTGTTTGTTACTGCGCACTTGATGGCCACTTGGCTCACCATTCAGACATCAACTCTCCATTGTTTTGGCGCCAAACACCCAAAATAATGGCACAAGTCCAGGAAGGTATTGAGTGATCGCTACGCACTTTTATAGCTCCTCGCAGCTGCATGTATCCCTCGTCATCTGCGTTTCCGTCAAATTTCTTGATGCCAACATCGTCTCCATCCCTTGTCAGATCATACTGCAACAGTGTGTTTGTTAAAATGATGTCACTTTGCTCCGGGTAATGCGAGATAGCATCGTCAAAATCGGCCTTGGTAATGACCAGCATAGCACTATCTTCGTTCTCCCGAGCTTTGACACTGTTCGGCTCAGGCACTCCTGCAGCCAGCAACCGCTGGAAGTTGATAGCTAAGAAGATGATGTGGCCAGCTTCGAGCACCACACACCGGAGCATGAACACACCAAGCAAAAATGACACCGTGCCAGCGACACAAGGTGCCGTGCCTTCCCCAGACAGCAGCTCAACCAACGAGCCTTTGCTGTCCCTAACTACTAGAGTTCCTTTCACAGCGAAGCATAGCTCTCTAGCCATATCCCCCTGTTTGATGACAAGCTCCTCTGGCATGAGTGAAACCTCGACCAGACTCATCATCAATTGCTGTAGGAATTGCTCGTTGCAGGTGTTGAACAGATGTATGTTCCGATCAATTGTACCCTGGCACTCTGCTTTCGCGATCCGTGCTTGTAAAGACTTGGGTAGACTCTGCAAAAGTAATTTCGCACTACGGACAGGCTGGTAGCATGACATGCGAGCACTCGTAGAAGGCAGAGTTGGAAACACTCACACGCAGTACGCTGGTCGAAACTGCGGAAGATTTCTTCTGCTGGAAAATAAGGTACGCCTCCATCTTGCTGGTAAGCTCGCCCGGCAAGCTACGTTCTGTACAGTACTGCCTCAGGCCAACCATCAAACCACGAGCCGCCTCCACTTCTGGGTCCTTCTTCACCAGATAGTGAAACAATGTGCCAAGGATATAAGCTTCGATAACGATCTTGATGTTTTGTGTAACAAAGGACAGAACGACCTCCCCTTCTCGTTCAGGCACGGCGACCTCATACCCAAGGGTTGTCAGTGCGCTGAAACCCTTGAAGAGCATGACCTACAGACCAGCCAGTTCGTTCGGATTCTGGTAGCAGAGATCCACGTTTGCGTTCTTGCGTCCAACAGCTTACTGATGGCGTGGGTACACGGAGTCTAAAACCACTAGCATGTATCAACGCACATGATGCAAGTATGTACTGACACCAACACCCACATATGCACATCATCACAACTGTGGTCCTCATTTAAAAACCCAGCATGTGACACACCAACGCACGGGGCCTCCAAGAGTGGCTCCAATTGTGGTGTTCCGTCAGAGGACAGTCGTGGCAATGGAGCGGTCCAACTGCATGATGCCGAAATGCGGGGAAAACGCACCACATAGTCAAACACAGCAGATGAGTGCAGCCAACTGTATTCGATGTGGGTTTGTTGCACCCAAGCATCTACCCAATTCATGCGGAAGCGGGAGGTATCAAAGCCATGATACGCAGCTAAACCAAAGAACAGGCTTCCAAGCCAGTGGCCCTGCACGCACGGCATAGGCGCCATCAGTGATCCTGGCCTGGTACACCAACCACCCTCGCAGCACACTAGGAATACCAAGACCAGATCTGAAAACTGTACGACACCACATAGAGCACAGTGACAGCAGACAGTAGCAAGCAGGGCCGCACTGTTGAGTATATAATGAATGAAAACTTGCAGAAGGCAACCCACCGAACGTCTGTGGCGATGTCCTCTTGTCGCGCAGAGAAGAACGCCATAAGATCGGCCAAGCGGTACGTGCGTGCCAGTGCAGCACAAGTTACAGTCACGTTGGAAACGTTGTGCATGTTGTGTACCACCCACATGGGAAGCATGAGCAGGATTCGCAAGGGTATGCTTATGAAGAGCTGCGCACGTAAAGCAGGACCAACCTGAAGCGAAAATTCTGTGGCGTTTTCTTTCCCTATGGGACTGTTCTTAATGCGACTTGCAGCGTCACTTGCCAGCTGTGGAGCAGAGTCAACCAAGCGATCAGCTGTTGACTCTACAAATCCCAGATCCAGGACACAGGCTCTGGCGACTCGTACAACCAGATCAAGGACAAACACTACATCAAGCCAGATCTCTGTTTGGGACCACAGGATATGTTTGTTGACTGCAAAGTCGATTGCCTGCCTCTCATACTGCTTTTCCCATATGTCAGTATTAGAAATGAACTCCCTGGCAAGAGCTGAGAGCGGGAGCATCAAGAAGTCCGCTGCATTGATGACAGCCATCACTCGATCCCACCAAACTAATGCTGGGCTTCCAGAGCGAAAGAAGCGGGCCAAGAAAGATATGAACGTAACCATCAAGGGTGACATCATGCCCTTGAATCGAACACGCCTTTTAGGAAACATCCGCCACCTTGATGATGCAGCAGGGCGCATAGACACCTTTTTCTGACCATTTCCTTCAACCAGGGACCCAGGTTGTGAAGGGTGCGGCAAGGACGCCATCACTTTATACACCTGTACAGGTAACTCCCAGACGGAGCTCAGCCACGCGTTGCGTTTGTGCAGCTTGTCATCACATGATTCATTTGGTTTGCAATCACTGTTTTCCGATGCTTGGTCAGCTGAAGTGACTCCGACAAAGTCCTCGTTTGCAGCAAAGCGTATGGTTTGCTCAAGTGACTTCCTGCAAAACAAAATTTTCCTTGTATCAGCACCTGGTGGCGTGTCTGGCTCCAGGGTGTCTCGATTTGCGTGAACAAACCTGTCACACTCAATTGCCTGAGGTACTGTAGCCTTGAAATCTCCATTCCCATTCCCATCGTCTGACATCTCCGATCTGCTGCAGGTGGAGCTATGACCTCAGTGCCTTCTGATAGCACAATATTGGTTGTTGTCATGACGTGAAAATTGCACCACGATGGGGAGGTATGCTGCAGAGGTGACTCGTGGCTAAACTGTCTGGAAGAATGACCTCACCCACGACTCATGGCAATTACTGCTGCATGCCCCTCAGCCAAGATCATTGCTGAATGCTGCCTCAGCATTTCCTTTGCTTCGACGGCTACATCGCGTTTGTCCGCAGCAACCAGAGTGCCGGATCTGGTCCACTCATGTTCGTAGGTCAACGCTGAGCCCAGAGGAGGACATGGAGGACTGGCATCGATCACATCCAACATTTGGATTGCCACCGTCTCCGACGCACAGCTGACACGGGATTCTGACGGGCGGACCAGCGTGCGACAGGCGCCATCAGACCCGTCATTTGATGTGTCCAAATCATCCTGCTTGAGTGGGGCGCCCGAACAGGGCATGCTTCAATGAAAGCAGACAGTCACTGTTCACGATTCAAGTCGAGGCATTCTTGTGCAGCGCACAAAATGCGCCGTTCCGAACCGTTTCGCATGCTACACTTAGTAACTAGTAGTTACAAAATAGTACAAGGGCAAACCCACGAAGTGGATTCGCATGATGCACTTAGTCGATGCAGACTTCAGCTCGCGAATGCAAACGCGTACGATCAATCAGATCTAGAAATATCAATTGTGGTCCTACCAACATACATGTTTGAGACAGGGCTCCGTGGTATAGCTGTAGAACGAGTGCGCGCCCAGGTGGGGGCACGCGCGCTCACCGCATGATACATGTTAGGAGCTGTGCGTAGTGGGTGCTTACACGTCGTTCCCTTCCAGTGTGAGCTGACAATTTGTTACACGAAGATCAATGCAACAGCCTGGCACCGCTAAGTGGTAAACTTCCGGTAAGAGGTGATAATGTGCATCAATACATGTCCCTTGTAGGCTCGCTTTGGATTGCTGCGAGTCTCCCTGCAGCTGCCGTGGCAGCGCGTTACGCTTCCCAGTTGTCTGTGTATCTGAAAAACGGAGGTGAGAAAATGCACGTGGATGTTGTCTGTGAACGTAGCTCCAGGGCTCAAATGCTCTGTTCAGCTGCGTCTCGAGGTACACACGGCTCTGGATTTCACTATTTTACACTGAGGCATCTATTGCTGCAGAAGCCGTGCTTTGCATGCCCCTATCTCGATGCATTACCGCGAATTTTTTTACATATGTATATATCGAGAAACACATCAGACCCAAACGGGCATTGGCCACAGCACCCTTGCAGGTACGGGCGGACAAAGCAGAGGGGGGGGACCACATCCATGAAACATTCGTACGGGGGGCAGCGGAGAGCAGGCAGAGGGGAAGGCGCAACACCAGTGAGCCATGCCGGGAAGGACCGATCCGGAGGCTGATACCACATGTACTGTTACAACACCGCACGTCCGAGGAGGCTGGCAAGGAGTCCAACAAGGACGCAACACACACAGACGACACAATTAGAAAAGCAGCTACAAGAGCGCCACAGCAGTGACGCAACCGCGATGCAGCCACCCCCTCCAGCGCAAGGATCGGTTCGAGGAGGAAGGGGGTTGTGTAAAGGTCCCAGCAGGCCTTGTCATGCAACTTCGCGGAGACGGGCCTGCTGGGACCCACCAGAGTTGATGCCGTAGAGCATGCGGGGGGAAATGCGTGTTTTGATCACCATGCATTTCGTACGTGCCGACAGAAAGGGGAATTTCAGCGCAGCGAGCCACGCCGCCAGGGCCCCCCAACCTTTCATCACCGCGGCGGACTCCCCGGCACCTGGGATTTGGAGGTGCAGGCCCAGGTACTTCGTCGAGTCGGTCACCGGGAGTTGGGCGTCCCCCCAACGGAAGTCGACGGGGGGAGGTCCTGTACACGTGGCGGGCCAAACACAGCTACAGTGGTCTTGAGGACATTGAGGGACCAGCCCCACGTGGTGCTGTGGCTGTGCACCGCATCAGTGACCGTCGAGCAGTGCGCACGGGTTGACGAAAGGTTTCGTTCGCACGGCAGAGGTTTTCCCGGCAGGTGGCGGCATCGGTATGAATACGGTGAGAAAGGAGGTTATGGTATGCCTGTGTGCTGCGTCGGCTTGTTGGACCGGGGCTTTGTGATATCCAGAACAACGCATCGATGGCCAATTGTGCCTGCGAGGGCATCCAGTAATTCTTGGTCGCCCCGGCCGAGGGGCATGACAGGAGGATGGCAGCATCGGATGCGACACGTTGTTGGAACAATTCTCGCCATTTCTCATTGTGCAGCAATTCCAAACGGAGTCTATATATAGTAGTCGGCGCCTTGCCTTGCGGGTTGTACGTCGCAGCGAGCATCGCACAGTAACCGGGCAGTGGCGTGATGCAATTGGGTCCAATTCCGCTGCGTGTGTGGCGTGATCCAACGTTGTGCATGCCGGAGGGACGGTGCCGGGTGTATGCGAGCGTACCCACAGGATGCGATCGACAATATTAATGGATGTGCCCGTGCCTGTGCCCGTGCTTTTCCCTGTGGTTGAGCGTCCGTGGCCCACACACGTGCAAGCCACGGTAACATTTACAGGTCCAGTGTACAGACATCCTCCTATCCACCGCGGTTCCTTATCTTGTCTCTGATCCCATTCTCCAACGCCTGTGCTGACAACCCTCCAGATGCGTGATGATTCACTTTACTTCCAGGTCTGGCCATACGTATGTAATCCACTGTTAATCGTCCCAAGTTTTTTACACTATGCTGCGTGGTGCGCAGCACAGCCCTTGTGTTGGTACCAGACAGTAGGCTTCCAGCTCTGTGCAGATTCGTACAAAACTTTAACCTTTCAGTCATTCCACGGTTATTATCTCATGGAGCAGGATGCCCACAGGCAAGAATATAGAATTCTCAAATTACTAACTGATCAAAATTATGCAAACCAGCCCCTGAACGACCGGTAGCTGCACTCCAGCCAACCGTCGTTGCTGGGCTGGATTATTTGGGCGGGATTATTTGCGCCATGCATGTACTGAAAACTCGAAGAAACTAAACCACGCAGATGGTCTCTGCCTGTCAAAACTACATAGTTCGAGGCCACTACGCCTACAACTTGCCTTGCATCACACCTCTGGTATCGCATGTGATGAGCAGCATGCAACTGCAGCAGTGCTGGCTTCACTGCAGGCGCCTGTACGTTCTAGCACATGTGCATGTGGCCTGTCTGAAGCAAGGGCATCCTTGCTTGGAAACAAGAACACAGCCAGCCGCTCTCCAAATGGCTTGTCCAGTTGGAACTGCCGCATGTGCATGTCCACAGAGACCCGGTCTTCTGCATCTGAGAGGATTCTAGCTCCTCGAGGCTCCATTTCCATGAGGCTTGGGACCCAGGGCCACAGCGTGTCCGTCACAGGCAGCAGGTCCTCCACAAACGAAAAGTGCTCATCTCCGAGGGGAGAGTCGACCCAGTAAGAGTTTGCGAGCATGCGGACCTTGAACTTGTGCCCCATGTAGGTGCAGCGCCGGTTATGAAGCAGTGGCGTGTTGAGGGCAGCTTGCGTAGTTGTGCCAGGTTGCCCAAGAAATTGATACACAGGCGCCACTAAGCCTGCAATCAGTGATTGCTGAAGAAAACAAACCAGAATCCAAGGAACCAAAGACGCAAATCCAGCTTCAGCAGAGTACATGAACCACCCGCTCCGAGAGCAGTGATGCGATGTCCCATGGGTTCACTCCATTCTCAGCGTGCAACAACTTGAAAGACGCAAACTCTTTCACGCTTCCAGTGATGGTGTATAGCAGACATGGTGCCAGGAAGTGATGGGCAACTCCGATCAGGAGCTACCTGCTGTTTTGGTCCAGAACAAACTGAATCTGGGGTCTCATATGACACGCTTGGGTACTCACGCACATGAGACACGCAACTTGACCTGCCTATGACAGCAGCAAGATTATGGGCAGCGCCAGCAACATCTCTACCGAGCCCATGGGACACCATCACGTGCCTGCAAGAATGGACCTGGACATGCATACCTGGTGCGTAACGGAATTCGTTCATTTGCAGAATCCTTGTTAGTGCGCCACGCTGCCTAGCACCGGGTCCACGGGGCATCAAGTACTCGTTCACCTGCATTGGCAGAGGAAGGAGTGCACAGTGATGGTTGCTGTGCATGACCCTTCCGTTCCCAGCACGGAGCTGTCATAACATGTGGATCCTTGTTCAGCCTATAACTTCTAACATCGTGAAGGTGATAGCCACCAGCAGGCGACGAACAAACACCAGCCGTGCTATACACCAACACAGAGCGTTGATTTGTACCGTGAAGGGGGCAGAGAGATGGAGATCTTTCGGGTCACACGGTTGCACTATCCTGTGTCCAAACAGTGCAGAATCCGTACGACGTTGATCAACTGTATTCATGGCAATGATTGTCACATATGTCACCTAAAAACAGCGCATGTACGAAGAGACAGCAGGCAGAGAAAATGATTTGGATAATCGCACCCTTAAGAACGCGATGAAATTGTGCAAACGCTTCTGTTGATTCACGCACTGCCACCTCACAGACTCGGACGCTGTCTCGTGTGGGGATTGTGCCTCCAACTTACGCAAGCGAACAAATCCATGGTGACGCTCGCTGTAATTGGTGACTGCATCACGCTGAACGCCAGCTAGGCTAAAATTTGCAAAGAGGAACACATTTGTCACCCCAATGTATCTGCATTGACACAACAGAGGCTTGCTTCGTATGATTGCGTGATGGCATGAGTCTTGGATGTAGAATTGCTCCAGTGTCAGCGGCTAGCTGCAGACACTCACATTCAATGCAAGCAGTCTCAATGCCAAGCAACAAATAATGCAGCTCCGCAGGCCTTGTCATGCATGCCATAGCACCCAACAAGGACTGTGCACTCCCGCACTTGCGTGGTGGCACACCTGTGATGATCCAGCCACTCATGCAATGATTCCTGAGTTGACAGCCCATCCCACAGAGCACACAAAGCAACACTCGCGTTGTAGTCACCAGAAAACGGGTCAGCCCTTGTCACATCCAGAGCCTTGCCTTGCTTAAGGCCAAGCCCCTTGAGGCTTGGCACTTCAGCCACGGGGAGGTGGGTGATGGCCGGGCCGGCAGCCATGGAGCTGCGTTTTAGTGCCGGCGGTGCAGGAAATGGCTGGCCTCGGCCGTCGCGGCAGCACTCGTTGACGATGCTTGTCAGTGCCATGCAGGAGGGGTGCTCAAACGTGGACCTGCGGAGGGGTCAGGCTGAAAGTGCTGGCTGAACGCATCAGCTGCCATACATGGGTGTTGGGCGTGCACACTGTGGCAAAACTGACACAGGCGCGGATAAGCAGGAAACACAGAAACAGTTTGACGCGGGTTGATGGACTGACCAGGGCTCCATGCATGACAGCCCCAAAACACTCCCCTTCACAACAGGTGACGTCACTGCTGCAACCACCGTATCGCGCGTGTGGCTCATGGCATGTGCCAAATGCGATGCACAAGTGAGTTGAGACTGAGTAAAATACAGGCGGGTAAAGCAGCGCAGAATCAGCACGGGTCAGCAGATGACAATCAGCAGGGGAGGATCGCGGGGAGATCGCAACAGTGGCAGGTGCCAGCTTTCGGAGGCATTTGCGTGCTTTGAGGTAAGGATAAGGCATGCGAGAGGTTGGGCACAGCAGGTGAGCAAGGGGTACAGGAGGCAGGCAGGCGATGGTGTGGCGAGGTGGGGGCCGGACTCATTGAGAACGTTGAAGAAGCCCATGCCACGGAGGCTGCTGCTGCGTGGATGGTCGCCTGCGCCGCGGCGCATCTTCGCCTGGTAGTCGTCGAAGCTGCGGGTTGCATAGTGGTGGATCACCAGGCGGTGGTTTCGCTTTGCCATGCCTGCGGTGGCGGCAATCTGCGCATGGGCGCACTCCGGTCGGGACTTGTGAAGCGGGCATGGCACCCGTTGCATGGCGTCCGTGACTGGAGCCGCGTTGCCTCTGCAATACACGGGCGGCTCATGGATGTGACACACGATGACGATGGGTCCGTGGGTGGTGGCGGCGTGTGATAGGGGCTGAAGGTGCCATGCAGCTGCCTGGTAGCGCAGGCTTTGGTGGCATAGATAGTGGGATCGGATGAATCGTGAAGGGCTGCGTTGTGATGCTGATGGAGGATGAACCGTATGTGAGCCAACACTGGTTGACTGGGGCTGATGCTGTGGCATGAATGCAGATGTTGGGGTGGTGCGAGGGATGTCGTTGGGTGAAAACGTGGCGTGCGTGGCAGCAATGGATCTCACCTGTACATGAACCCATGTGCGTTGCTGGCATGTGACACCCAAAACCTGTTTGCAATGGTTTTGCCGTACTTCGTAATCATGGCTGCTTGCTCGGCATCTGGTGGGAAGCCGCGTTGCTTCAGTTGTTTCAGCTGTGCGGGGGGCCACTCTGTAGGCATGCAGCTTGTGTAGTGGGCCATGGGACCCCCTAAGCCAGGGCGAGCGTTGTGCCTGCCCGGGCCAAATCCTCTCCATTGAAGCCACAGTCCTGCACGGAAGCACCTTCTCACAGAGCGCATTTTGACGAACAGTATTATACACGTACTTATGGCCTGTGGAGTATGGCCGAGTGAAGCAGACCACAGCATCGGCTGTGCACATTCGGACGTCCACGGCAATGCCAAGGACCTGCTGTGCGCATTGTAGATCCTACCAGTATGAAATTTAATCCAATAATTGATTGCCGTCGTTCCGTGCCCTGGTCCTTGACGCGCTACCGCGCACCGATTCGGACGATCGGCATGTCCTACGTTCCCAAGGAATGGGCGGCGACGGCCCGAAGGGTGACACGACTAGACATGATACTTGTAAACTTCATGTTGTCTCAACATTGGCCGACACTAGAGGAACAGTGATGTGTGCACCTGGCTGGAATCGGAAGTCATCAAGTATCGTCTTCAGCTGCTTTGCATGTGGCTTTGCCTTGGCTGCAGTGTCCTCGATGACTATAAATTCATCCATGTCGATGGCTGCAATCCACGCAAAGTCCAGGCCAGACACGCTGACGCAACGTTGGTACACGGGAATTTGTTTCGCCTCGCCTTGAACAGTGAAGTATGACACAAACCCATCCTTGATGAAATCGGAAAGTTCAGCTGCTTGTCGTCCTCCATCCCCATTGTTGTCATGCAGCAGGACGTGGTCCACACCAATCCACCTGCGCAGGCACAGGACCAAAGTTGCGTTCGGGAATCCTTCTGTTCGGGAATCCTTCCACGCCTGATGCGGAACTTCGCAAATAGAAATGAGCCTGGTTATTCCACTCAGAATACCTGGTTGCTTCGGGTACAAGTGAAAATGCTCTTGGCCTGGTTCCACTGTTTCAAATCGCTGCACTGCAGGCCCCAGTGAGCCAGAACGTGGCGATCACTCGCCAATTTCGCGATCTTCTGGAAGTTGGGTGAGTCTACGTTTCCCTTACCAATTTCATTTGACGATCGCATTCTCCTGAGCCAGAGGTGATTGAGCACCCGTGCACAAACATTCAGTGGTCATGTGCTCATTGCACAAATCCAAACATGACGTGGTGAATCAACATCCAGAGCAGCATGCAGATGCCTTGATAAAACAAGCACGATGCAAGAAAACAAGGACAGCTTTTCATCCCTGCTGCTGGAATTTGAATAGTTACACACACTCTGAGCTCCACAGAGCATTCACGATCGTATCCACTGCACACAGGACAAGTGACAGCTCTTGAACCACCGCGGCGTATACTCACCGATGATATTGAAGCCACTCTCGAATATCCTCCGTGCGTTCGTTCCTCATTATCGCGCAGATGGCAATTTTGTTACTCCAGTTCAGAGAAAACGGGCTTGGTGACGTTGCTGCAGCCAACACAAAACATTGCAACAAAGAGATTGTCAAGCGGTTCAAGCTACTTATGAAGACCATCCTTATGTTTCGTACGTACGGCGACATTTCACACGCAGAGCTCTGACGGGGCAGATGCAGCAATAGAGCGCCGGTCACGTCAGGCACACTGTAGCGCTAGCCCGACCATATATTGCCAACCTCAGGCGTGGTATTCACGGACGCACAGTCGCGCTGGGTGTCTGAGCATTGTGTCAGACGCGTCCCATAACCATGGAATTCGAATGCCAGCAGTCGACACTCTCCACGGTCCACGCGGGCGTGCAGGTGTGACGACCGAACTGATATGGCGTTTCAATGACGGCTGATTGAGTTAGCACGATTGGTCTCGTTTGAAACGACCTCTCACCTACCAACGGTCGACTTCGTTTCGAGTCAAAATGACCATCGGGCGTGCAATATATAACGCTGATGTAGAAGCGCACACGTGCGCAGACGCCTATACATGTGTGGAATTCCAGTCGAGTCATTTACATGCGCGGCATGCCCGCGATCGAGAAAATCATGCTCCGGTGGTTCGACGCCGGGTCGATCGACAGTGCATGGCCACCTATACCTGGTACAATGCGACATGACAAGCTTAAAAGCTCAAGTGTGATGTACAAACCTATGCATGCGCTTGCCACGCGTGCACGCGTGCGCATATACGCAGTGAGCACTCGCACAATTTGTGACTCCGATGTTTGCCAATTCTGGCACAGGTTTGAATGTACCCCGTCGACTGGATGTTGCCTTGCGACAGAATTCAAACATACGCTCCTGTGGAAACGGCAAAACAACCTCCGTCCGCCGATGTCACCTAGGTAACAAGCCTAGAGTCACCGCTAAGTGCCCACTATGCGCACGCATTGCTTCAGCATCAATCCTTCTCGTCATGAGGACATCATGTTGTCTTACTATCAATCACAGCCGCTGTGCTGGCCCGCTATCGCTGCTCACGATTCAGCCACACTGTGCCACATGAAAGCACACAGATTCGAGCGCCTCCCGAATCCTCCCACCAACTACCACGAGCCAATGCAGCGCACCACATGGTCTCATATCGGCAGTACGGGATGAATAGCCATCATACGCTGATATCGATCGAGCGGATATCTGCATACACACATGGCCGCACATCAGCCGCATGCAGCCATCCCCACACCCAACACCCTGGCCAGACGGCGCAAGATCACAGGTACGCCTGAAGCACGGTCTCGTAGTTGTCAGCTGTGAGGTCACCGTGCAGCGGCAAGTCGAGGGGGAGCGCATCCGGCCGGGCGTGCGGCAGCATTGCATGGATGCACGTTTGCAGCAGGCCATACACTGCTTCGTCGCCACTGTTGCTCAGATGCAGGCCGTCACTGAGGAGCTTCTGCCACTGTGGGCGCTCCTGAAATCGTGTCCACAGGTCCACCACCGTGACTCCTGCCGCCTCTCCCACCTGCATGCCACACCCTTTACTGCGACTCTCCCCCACATGTATCCATGGCGCAGCTGAGCCCTGTTGGTTTGCAGCCTTCACACTGACAGCTCACACCCTCACATCCTGCCTGGCACTCCCGAGGGAGTCCGTCCAGGTGTCACTTACTAATGTCCAGTGGTCGGAGGACGCTATAAAAGCTGACCCCTTCTTCGGAAGGTCTTGGGTTCGATTCCGCGTGCCCCCCT
>JAUMHO010000009.1:2244900-2276715 GCA_032360965.1 Ulva armoricana
TTCGGCTGGGCAGGTGTGTTCGTGCGAGGCTGTCCACAGTGGCGCGCGCAGTCGTAGAAGGATCTCGGCAGAGATGTGTGGGGTGTAGTTAACCCACGGGAAGTTGTCTCGAAGATCCGAAACTGGCTCAAGGCTTCTGCACGCCAAAATATTCCAACTATTCCCCAATCCCAAAATATTCCAACTATTCCCCAATCGCACTGGTACAGTTGGGGATATGAAAGTGATACTGGCTAGCCTGACTAGGATGTAACATGTTTCAAATTTGGAAGGCCGAATGTTGTGCATGAAACTAAGCCGAAAACGACATGTGGCAGCATTTGCATCAGCGCTAGCCATTCCTCCGAAGTGATTTAATATGGGGCACACCACTCCAGCTTGCACCGCATGTGAACGATCAGCTCTCTGCACATGGCGCCTGACAGCTGTGGCATGAGAGAGAAAGTCGCATCCTTCTGTACTTGTGGGATCTTTTCACAAATCAAACGTTCGTATGGCGTACAGCGCTGTTCAAGCACGAGAACGTAGATGAAACACGAGGGCTGCTACTTTGCTACTTGCTGCGATCAGGCTACACTGCGTTACAAATTCTGCCAGCATTCTGCCAGCCTTGATTGCTAGTGCAGTGCCTGCATGAGAGCATGCTCAAAACATTGAGTTTCGCCAACTCCACGCATACGTCAATGCATTACTGGGAATACAGCACCTTTTTAAAGCAGAACATGAATTTGATTACACATTATAGAACTCAGTCATGTGGATGGCACCGTGCTCGTGGACTTGGAGGCACTCAGCAGTATCCTGGGATGGCCTGTCGAAGTCTACAAACAAATTGGAGGACGGGGTTTATCAATGAGTGGCCACGTTGAATGCCTTGGTTTGGTAGCATAACACCATCTCGGCCTTCACTGCAAGAGCAAACAACCACAACACAGCACAACACGACCCAGACTCCCTTACCAGTTCTGCCGTGCACATGCCGTGTAGCAGCTATGTTGTTATGCCTACACCTAGCCGGTCATTCTGCATCAGCAAGCAGAATCATGAGGGTTGCCAGAAAGCTGTGGCCTCTTGGCAGACTCACTTTGAAGAATAATCGAAACCAATCCGGCTCAACTGGCAGCTACTAAAGCTGTTCCAGCAGCTTGGCCTGTGCATGGCGGCGAAGGTCCCCAAACCGAATGTGCATGCAGGAGCCCCACCCCGGGCACTTGGACCAGGCTGCACGGGGGAACGCGGGCATGTCGCGGCCATGCAGCATCGACGCGACAGCTCTTCCGGTCAGCTGCACTTCCCTGCCAGCCCGCTGCCTCGCCTCCTCCACCATTGCGGCCACCTGCACCGTTAGGAGCCTCACTATGGACACTCACACCAGAGCCTGAAAGCTGCCATGGGAGATGAGGCGGAACAGGAGGACAGCAAAAGCGGACACGTGTGGACATGCCACGCGCTCCCCTCTTGCGTGCATTCCGTCCCTTCCATGCACACACATGTACAGACCGCTGTGGGAGCGCACCCGCAAAGACGTCATCTTGCCGATCTCCAAGTCAAACGGCAGGCCTGCCGCCGAGGCGCGTGCCAGGGTACCCTCCGCCACACCTGCCGGGGCGGCAGCAGGCCCGCCCGTGACACACTCACCAGCGACGACATCAGCACAGATTGCGCTTGTGTGGGGTGGCCCGGCAGCGGCAAACTCCTGCCCGATGTGCTGCTGCAACGCCTGCGACTGCTCCGCAGCTGGAAGGTTACACACGCTGTTGAGAACTTTGTACACACCCTCAAGCTTCCCAACCTGCAAATCACCAGCCACAGCCTCTCATCGTCTATAAAACAGCCACCCGATAACACCACTATCCTCCCACAACCAGCATGGTTTCAAGCAACATACTTCCGCACCACCAACCTTTGTGCAAGGGGACCCGTAGGCAGCAAACTTGCTGCATTGCGTTGTGCAGAGCCGCACCGAAGCCTTCTGGACTCCCTCGAGTCGCTCAAACACTGCCCGTGCGAGACCTGCAGCCCCACCGTCCCAGGCAGGGTCGTCCTCCTGCACCCTCACAGCCACCGACGCGTCGCCAGATGCCTCAAAGTGCACCTCACCCCGTCCTGCAAGGCGCTGCAGGGCGTCCTGCACCGCATCAGGAGCCACGCCGGCTGCACGTGCCACTGCCTGCATGCTTGCGGAGAACAAGCCATTGCGCACGCGGCCTGCCGCCATGACCGCCGCAAACACTGGCTCTTCCGCCGCGACCGCCTCCGGCTGCCGCTTGTAGCACGCGACCTTCAGATTTGCCATGGTGCTGCCCAAGGGCAATGCCGCGCGTGGCGCAGCCCGGCCGAGGACCGCGAGCACGAGTTCCACAGCGTCTGTTGTCACCTGCACAAACACACATGCGCCTGCAGCCCCTCCCAGTCCCAATCGCTCAATACTCCCCTGTGCAACATCAGAAGTGCTGTGCTCCACCACAGTGTGATCTGAGTGCCTTTGCAGTCAGCTCGTGTGCACATCAAACGCAGGCCATGCCATATGATGGTCCCGATCGCAACTTCCATGTGGCAAAACGGCAATTTGATAGCACATATATATGACAGAAGACACACCTGTGCTGCTGTCGCAAGCTGTCTTGCCTGAAGCACAACGACCTGCCCATCCATCGGCGCCTGAGCCACACCTCCTGATGCGGCAGCTACGACCGGGCTCGAGGTGTCCATTCCTCCTGCCCCCTGGTCGCTTCTACCAGCGGCCGCCTCACCACACAGGCCTGTTACGGCGCCGCCAGCTGCAGAACCTTGAAGCTGTCCACTGCCGCCACCATCAGCACGCTGCACCTGGCGCACAACAGGTGCACAATCAGGCGCAGCGTGTAGCACCCTCGAAGCAGCGTCGACGCTTGTGCACGACTCTGGGTGCCCATTCTGAGCCCCTGGATCTTCTGCGTCCGTGCATGGCTTGGATGCATCACCAGCACTGCACCGAGCTACATCTGCCTCACCAGGCAGCGCTCTCGAACCAGCGCTGCCACATCTCCTAGTCACATCGTTTGCACCTGGGCAGGCTGCGGCCTCCAAACACGGTGCAGCCAAAGGCTCACCCGGTTCGGCTGCGCATGCACCTTGCAGGGGCTGATCGTCTGGTGACCGCAGATCACAGTCCTCCTCCCCTGCACCCCTGGGGCGATGCACTCCTGTATCAGCGTACTGACCAGCACCCCCAGGCGTGCAAGGGTGCACGCAGTCGGTGCCAGCTGCCTGCTGACCGCCGCCATCACATGCTGCTGGTGCTCCGCGGTCTGCTTCTACAACAGCAGATGCAACCTTGGCGGTGCCAGGTGCAGAGGCTGCGTTGCTGTTGATGCCATCTACACGGCCGGCAACAGTGCCGGGAGATCCCTCGTTATCCTCGCTCGCTTCAGAGCTGGGCATGGGATGTTGCGGCGCCTGAACAGCTGGAGCAGCTAGCCTCATGCTCCTGCGGACACCTTCACGAGAGCCCCCGCGACCTGCAGACCGGCAGCCTGTGATACTGGGTACATCATCCCTGCGTCTTCCGACACTCGTTGACGTGGGTGTGTTGAAGAAACGAGCACCATTCATGGTTGATGATCACTGAGCGTGACTAGCACTTGACGCCGCAGATTTGCACACGAGCAGAATGTGCAGCACTTGGGATGCTCCACTGGTGCCAGCAGGGATGCGTTGGCTAATGCTCTGCTGGGCCTGCCATCTCGCCTGGTACATGTCCTGGCCTAGAGTGCCTTTTGTCTTGTGTTGCATGAAGATCTCCACATGGAAAACACTCAAGGTGGAGGAGAACCAGAAGGCACCTGGTATGGCAATGAACACACCTGCGCGACGCCCTGCTGCATACTCATCACCGCTGTCACTCGCTTCGCCCTCGGAGGCACTGTCACCGCTATGCACAGACCCATCATCCTCATCCTCCTCCCACGCATCTCGCTTCCCCTTTGGTTGCCATGCTCTTCTCCCTGGCTTGCCGCTGGGCGCTGTGCGCCGTTTTGTTGCCACTTCCTGCTCGACTGCAGGTTGTCCCGCATCGTGTGCCTTTGCAACTTTGGTGGCCCGCTTGCGCTTTGTCCCAGGCTGTGCCCTGGTGCCCTTGTCAGAGGCGCCCGCAGCTCGCACTCGCTTCCCATGTACCTTCTTCTGACTGACAGCTGCGTCGCGCGCCGTGGCAGCATGTGCTGCATCAAGCAGCGCCTGCAGTATCCGCTTCACCGCCAGAGCGTCGCAGTCACAGCTGTGCTTGAGCGAGTGCATGACTCGCATGTCTGCATCGCGTAGGAGCACCAAGGCGCTGGCGCTGCCACCCGCACGTCCAGCCCGACCGATCTGCAAAGTGAAGCCCCAGCTATTAGCAGCAACACCCACCGCCCCAGCAGCTGATGTCTGCAGCACTTACATCAAGCCCTTCACACATCCTCATGGCCTGACCAGTACAATCAAGTTGTACATGGTTCTCCATCTGTACGCAGTCTTGGAGAGTGGAGGTGGGAGGCCGCCATCTCCACGGCCAGCCTATGTGCATCAGAAGCGATGTAACACCATCACTGCCTGGCCGCGCCAGGCCATGCATTCTGTCTGCATGATTTGAGCAGGATCAGCCTACAAGAGGTCCCAGAGGAGATGGCAGTGAGGCACACCTGCTGCACATACTCCTCCATGCTTGAGGGCAGGCTGTAGTGCATCACGCCGTCAACACGGCTGCAGTCCAGTCCGGTACTCAGTGCCGTTGTGCATGTCACCACAGACACGCGGCCACTCCGCAGGCTGTCCGACACCTCCTGCCGGGCAGCAGCGGAAAGCCCGGCATGGTACGCCATCGCACTGATACCCCTGCCATGTAGGTATGCTGACAACTGCACAGCAGCCCAATTGACTGCTCTCGCTATCTCCAAGCCAGTCTAATCGTGGTACAACCTAGTGGGAAGGCCATTGGTTCAACAGTCTGTTCTTAACACTTCCCGAACACCGCAATGCGGTAGCACTGGACGTTGCTGCTGCAACCGCATGTGTGGCACCACGGCTGTGCAGCCTCCTGGGCACAGAATATGTGCACATATTGGCAAAACTTGGCGTCCATTATCAGCAAGCAGTCTGACAGAGTGCTGCTGTGAGCGATGTGAGTAATGGACTCGTGTACCATATCGGCATTCCGGCTGTGAGAGTGGAATCATGGCAAGTACGCATGTGCTTGGCGTGGAAACAACAGCACTGGCAGCAAGACCTGCTGGTGTCGGAAATCCGTGTGGGCGCACCTGCTCGGCGTGGCTGCGGAAGCAGCAATACACCAGGACACACCCACAGCCGCCCAGTGCTCCTCCGGGGGAGATGGCACGCAGGACTTCGGCTTGCGAACGGCAATCACCAGCAGCACCATCACACTTGGCCACACACAGGTGCAGCTCCTGACGGACTGGTGCGGCGCACCACACCCGCTGCGGAGGGATGTTAAAGTCCTCGCACAAGCCTTCACGAGCGTCTGCTGCTGCTGTGGCTGTCAGAAGCAGCCTGCGTGCACAAGTAGCCTCCTGTAAGGCGCCGTTATGCATGCGCTATGGGAGAGTCTATGTTACTTTTATTGCCTTGTTACAGCTGTCGGTCGTGGTAAGAACCTTTATGCAGATGTGTTGCAGACGTGAAATACAACTGTGACCGGTCAGCTACATTGTACCCCATGCAACTGCCCCATGGAAACATGCAAGCCCAGCAAAGTGCTTCCACGTCTTGGTTGCTGGAGAGTATGGACTCTCTGTGATTGAGCTCGGTCTGGGCCAAGAATAGGCTTGACAAGCAGGCAGCAAACATATGACCGGCTTGCTTCTAACAACGGCATTGTAGCGCCATCAATGTGTGATGAGGTGGGACACTTCCAATATGGAATACTGGAGGACAAACCTGACAGCTGTGGGTGCACAGCGGGCCAGGCGTTGTGGCAGCTGTAAGCAGCCCGGGCGGCACGTGGGGCTACGTTCCGAGGCATGGTGCGCTTCATCCACGCATGCAAGCGAAATGTGTACGCCCTGAAGCTTGTCAGCAACCCATGACATTGCCAGGCACTCTGGCGTGACGTAGAGTAGCTTCAGGCGCCCTTCTACAGCAGCTTGTAAGGTTGCCTGCAGCTAAACCAAGTGGGAGGACACACAGAAAAGTGGCACAGGCACAAGTGAAATCACCCATGCTAACGCGCTATACAAGCAATGGTTCACCATGCTGCAGAATCCAAGGCCGTTCACGGTTCTTCCAGGGCGAACTGGTGAAGGGGCAGTTCCAGGATGGCATGCAAGTTTAGACAGGCGCACCATCGAGGCTCGTTTGAATGCTCCGCCAAGGCAGACACCGGCGGGCACGCAGGGAGGCAGCTTGGCCACGGCATCCCGCACGTGGGCAGTCAGCGGGCTGACGACAAGCACGAGACCAGGCAGCAACATCGCAGGCAGCTGGAAACACAGGCTCTTGCCTGCGCCTGTTGGCTGCACGACCATGCATGACTCCCCCTGCATGCTTCACAACCTGTCGACGGCCTTTACCACAGCGCGCATGATAAATGACATGGAACACAGAAGCCAACCTTCTGGATGTACTGTGTGTTTTGCACGGCTATTGGGTCTGCATGTGTCTGTTTTACTCCCCAGTTCGCCAAGCATCTCACATGATGGTGGAGGTCTGTGCATGCACGGCGTGACCGTGCCAATGAACAAACCAGGGCGTGCGCTTCACCCAGCACCGCCTGATACAACAATGAAACGTACTACAATACAAAAACTTCCCACTTGAACTTGTAGCGACGCTCCTCTACGTTTATCGCAGAATTTACACTGCAAGTATGCAACTGCACGCTGGGGACACATCTGGGCAGGATAAAAACATGATCTAAACGACGACCCACAGCAGCATTGGAACCAGACCTTCAGTAGTTGCTGAATCACAGGAAGCTGGAAAAGCTTGAAGTCTGCGTAGCCAAAGCATTCCTGCATCAGCTGTTTTAAAGGCCCTTCTGTGCTCGCTGGCCCAAATTGTGCTCCATGAGCGCATGCCACCGGCGCGGTCCCACTTGCTTCATGGTCTTTTGTCACCTGATAAGAAAATTGTAATTTTGGAACACAGCCAGTGTCTACTCCTGTACTCACCGTGTGCTGTGGGGCCATGGCAGATACCAAATCTCTTGCATCTCTTTCGTCCTTGCCTGGTATTGCGTGTGATAGGGATGCCATGGTGCCGCAATTGACGAAGCCATTCGCTATGGCTAGTACAACATCAGGGCGAAGCACGCTTGGTAGCGCTGGAGCAGATGAGCGGAGTAGTGCTACATCATTGGTACACCATGATAGGTCCACGGCAGCTTGCGCAGACACGTCCGCCTTGCAGTCTCTTGCCCAATGGCCTTTCTGACCACAGCGAAAGCAGACCTACAGGAAAGCTAACCCTTGAGACACTCTGTTTGCATGAATGATGACAGACGAAAAAGGACCTGTGTTACGTATGCGAAGGCGCTCACAATGAGGACGTTGACAGCCACATGGAGCCTGCCTGCGCCTTTGAAGGCCAGTGCATGCCTGAGCCAAGGCCAGCAGCGAATGGACATCGTGTACATTGCAGAGCCACAATGCATATTTTGCCGATACCTCTGTCAAGCTGACATGCACAGGAGTGTTGTGCAGAAACAACACATTCCAGGCCGTAATACACCAATAGCAAGAAAGTGACGACATACTGACACAAAGAAATGAAACACCATACCAAACTCGCCTCGTTCGCGTTATCTGCACCCAGGCCAGCAACTGGAAGGCTATCTGCGGCTAGCTTGTGCATGGCCCAGCGCCTGTTCTTCGGGTTTCGGTTGGAGCAGCCAGATTTGCTTTTGAACTTGAATGAGCTCTTGCCTTTCTTCATTGTGGATCGTACAAAATTCTCATGACCCCCGTCGCGCAAACCACGGCGTTTGGGAGCGCTGGAAGGACCTGGGGCCTGGTCTGCATTAGAATGCCCTGACATGCTATTCTGAGCTGGTGGTTCAGCCGATCCTGTTTCCCCCGCAGCTAATGGTCCACATCTGGGATGCCCAGAACCACCTTCTTTGCCTTGGTTAGCGATGCTCTGGAAAGGTTTTCCTTCTCGGTGATATCGGCCTTTAAACTGGCCACCACCCCGGTAGCACCCCGGCTTATTGGCCTGAGACAATCCATTCGCGATCGATTTGGCCTCTACTGCGATGTCTGTAAGCCGTGTTCTGGGAGCTGATGCTTCTGTGATAGGTACTTGTTCAAGGTTTATAGACGCCTGGATGGACACATGCTCCTGAGTACGAGAATTGACGGCATTCACAACTTGGATGAGAGGAATGCGCACGTTCTCGTGACATGAGGTCAAAAACTGGGTTTTTTTGCCATGGAAAATGGCCTGAGCTGTGAGGACACCTGCTGGCGCATCGTCTCCTGGCAAGGTCAGCTTGCGCTTGGCTCTGCCAAACTTAGAGCACTTCGACACATTCTTATCCAATTTTGCACTTTCGGGTGTGTAGAATCTCTTAAAATGGTTTCCCACTGCAGTTTACAGCTGTTAAATACCTCGTGTGAACTGGAGACGTAACATGAGCTGGCGCAGCGTACCGCTTGCCTTGGCCGGAGTAGCCAGATGTTCAGGGACATCATCCATACCGAGGACGAAGTACAGCTCAGGATGGTGATTTTTTTCAACGTGCGCGTGTTCGGATCATAGAAACAAGCGTCAACTTGCTTAACAACGCACAGTTCGAACAGTTCAGCCTACGAATCCTGTGATCACACATCTACTGGCAGCACGCAGTTGTGTACAAATGCGTGGACTCCATCCACGATGAATAAATACATCCCGGAAAGGTTTCCGCCCGTTTCGCAGCGTGTGTTGGATGTGGCGCAAGGACAATCGTCTGCGAGTATACCCCAGGCTCCTCCTATGTCGTCTGCGCTGCTACCGTGTCCTAGTCCATGAAATCCACTTGCATCAGGTGTTCATGCAAAATCAGAAACGAAGGAGATCGGGCTTCAACGTTATTCTGGGTGTAATTTCTACATGCCATGCTAATCTCATTGAAAAGCATGCCGTATAGTACGTCAAGATTACCAACCATAGCTTTGGCTCACCTATTTGCCAAAAACGAAATTATCTCGTTGTCACGGATGAGTGCCTATTTATGTTATGTGATGAACACGTGGCACCAATCGTGTACCATGAGGGACATGGTAGGGCTTCATGATGGTCAGACAAGTGATGGCCAGACATTGCGCATTCCATCTGCACAAATCATACTTTTGCAAAGTGCGTCAACTTGCGACATCTATGTCGCAAGAAGGGTCCCCATCGGCTGTCACGACCTTAGCTGCGTGTGTACTGTCATGCACCACCGCCGCTTCCACTGCATCTGCCACAACTGGATCATTCCTCTGTACGCTCATGCTTGTCCTTGCAACTCCAAAATCTGCAGCATCTCCTTGAGCCTTCACATCAGCATGTACAGCCACCTGCCGCTCATCAGTCTCCATGGTCACGTCTGTGATTGTCCCAGTAGGTGTCACTCCAATATCTCCTGGTGATGACTCTATAGCATTGCGGACCAGCTTGTCCCGCTCAATGTGTTTGAACACATCACACATGAACTGCACCAATTCTTCCCATTCAACTTCACCGTTCTCATCTGTATCAACCACTGCAAGCATACTCTGCCAAACTGCTGGATCCAATCGCAAGTTGTTCCCTGTTGAGGCCGCCAAGTCTCGAAGGACATTTGAAACTTGTCTGCCTGTAGACACAAAAGCTATTAACTTCTACCATCTACTGACAGCTCAACAACAAGTTTTTTCTAGTAGCTGGGAAAAGTACGACTCACCTGTCAATGTCCCTGTGCCGTCTTGGTCTGCGTGTTCAAAAGCCTGCTGCAGTTGATGTCGGAATGTGCTGGGGTCTGTCTCTGCAAGCTGTTTCAGCAGTTTACTGTCAGATAGCTGTTGAATCACATAGAACCGCTGCTTCATGTGTTGTAGATCTGTGATTGCTTTGACAGTGTTGGCCACGATTGGCACCATGTGGGTGTACTTCACACTGCCCAGGTTGTCCAATGGGGCCACAGACATGATGGTGTGTATCTGGTACACAGTGAGTGGCACAATCTCTTCTGAAAACTTGTTCAGCGCCTGTCGGACTTTCCGCACACTGAGTTCGCCCCTCCCTGCAACAACAAACAGCAGTGCCTCGAGTGCCAAGGACAGCAGTGTTGCTCTCTAGAGGTGCTGTATTTCATGGCTGCATACACAATGCCTTTGAGAGCATCGGACAAAAGTGATCTATGCTCACGACTCTGGTAGATGGCATCACACCATCACTCAACACCACGTACATCTTGTACCAAGGCCTGAGGCACTCAACGGGACCGGAGCTTCAGTTATTCGCAACGGCATGGAACACATGTCAGACATCTGGCCTCATACCTGACCTTACAATACATCACCATGCTGTCAACAGACGCCAGTGCATATACTTCTGGTAATTTCGTGGTGTCAAAAGATCGAATGCCAGACGCGATGCTTGTGGTTATGCAGACAGTTTGAATGTTTATGTACGTGCGACTGTCGCTTGAAGTGGGGACTAGCGATGTTGCCTACTTTCAGCATTCAATTTCAGACGACGACAAGGCCATATTAGATTTGGATAGTGTGTGTCACCACGCAAGTGTCCACTAGATCAGTATGATGTAGTAAGCAAGACATGACAGCAGTTTGGCATACCTTCTACGTCAAGCTCCTTAAAGTATCGCAGAATTGCAACATCAATGCCATCTTCACTGGACAAGGCTGAGCTACTCATGACCTGGTCGGCAAATCTTTCAACAAGAATTCCAAAACATATGGGAACGAATTCATGGTAATTGATGCTGCCATCGCCGTCAACATCGACCTTTGCCATCAGCAGGTTGATGTCTTTGCGTGTTAAGCTGAGCTCAGCTGTCTGAAGACAAAGCTTGAATTCCTACAGCAGTCACCATTGCTTGGTCCCCAGCTTGCTGTTCGTTTCTGACATGCTTTAACATTTGGGACTCGGCCAGGTGGAACGGAATGCCTTAGGCTGCAGTGATGTGGGTACATGCATCCACGACTACCGTGGACGACATCAGTAGATCCACTGCACCAAATAAAACACCATGCTTTCAATGAGCTCTTCATTATGCTATATGATAACTTGGCTTCTGTCAGACTTTCTGCCAGGCATTCAACTAGTATTCGCGCAGTAGCCAACAGTCCACGCTGGGAAGGAGCTAGGAATTGTAGGACAATCAAGCTTCTTAATTGGTAAGGAGTTGCTAGTGCGCACATTTTTGTCTAGTGTGCCTGAATTGTCCTTATCTGCTTCCTGGAAAACTCGTTCCATAATGCCTTCCAGCTCTTTCTTGGGAATTCCATATAGAAGAAATTCATGCATGTTCTCCCTTATGCCGTCGACGAGTTCTTGCGCATGCTTGGCAGCGGCTTTTGCGGAGTTATCCACAGCGATGACATCCATAAGCACCGGGACGAATTCACTGCAAACAAATGCGTACAGTTGAAGGCCACGGGTTGACAACCACTGCACAGCAGAGCAGCGCAGCGGTGCATCGAATCCAGGAGATAGCCTAAACGTCACATAATTGATGCCCACATCAATCTGTGGCAAGCGTCACTGCTGCACCACCACGACCTGAGGGGCACAGGCTATGCACAAAGTGGGTACGTACTTGTATTGAATAACACCATCAGCGTTGTCATCTGCTTCTGCAAGTACGCGGTCAATGATGAGTTGGCTGAGTCCAAGGCGGGAGTTCGCTAGAACCTCAGCAAATTCTTTTCGATCAAGAGTGCCATCTCCATTGCTGTCTGCTTGCTTGAAGCACTCTGCATGAGATAACGCTGAGCCAGGGAAAAGAAGAATTCAACGTAGCAATAGAGTTGGTTGGGGGCAGTCTGGTACCGCAAACAGCCTCTGAAAGCTGCTGATAGTTGCGGGCCCCCACGGTATTATCCAGGGGTTCATCTGATGGGGCAGCAGGGATGCTGTCCACCTTCGGTATGCTTTGTGTTGGACTGGATTCGTTTCTTTTCTCTGCGAAATATTGTGCCCCGTACGCGAACAGGTTCCCTGGCTGCACACACCGTTCGCGCTGCGCACATTGGCCACGACACAGACTGGATGACCGCCACAGACTAGCCAGTGAAAGCTTCAACAATATGCCTCACCTGTGAACGTAGGATTTCCCGTGTGAATTCTTTAAGTAATGCAGGAAATCCCTCCGGAATCTTGAACTGCTGCTGGTATCTTGAAGAAGACATTGTGTACGATCAGGAATAAGCCCAGCGTATACCCAACTACGTCACAACCGTACCTAGGCTTGTGCACAGACTTCTGCTCAAGCCACAATCGGAAAGCTAGCCTTTCACCTTCACATGACCCGGGACGATAAAATGAGTTAGCACCACACAAATATTGGAACAGTAAGGGCCATAATTGATTTCTTATGACTTCGAAGCTGCTTGTGCGCAACTATCCGTAGATCATTGCTCCAGCAGGCTGGAGGTTGCGCGTGATCGCACCGTCGCCATCCATGGCGACAAGAGCCAAAGATGTCTCCGCACAAACTTGTGAGCCGTGATGCCATGCAATCACCCAGGCTGCTGGCTGAGCACCTCATTAAACAGGCTCCGTAGCTCTTGTTCTAGTCGTGTTTCTGTTTACGACTCCGAATACATGCAACAGGTGTATTGACAGTGTGGTAAGTTTTCCCTCGATCGTAGGTACTTCCCCCGGTGAGAGAGTAGTGTTGAGTATTTAATCGTGGCCACTGTATCTTAGCATGCGTGTTCGTGTCGTCTATTGAGCCTCCGGACTTAATTTCCCGTGGCCAACAACAGCATGAAGCTTGCATTCGAGATCAGCTCGGAATCTTTAGGCCAAGGACCTATTGTAACTGCATGGGGCTATAAGGGTGCTCTTCTTGCGGTTGCTCAGACGAAACGAAAAGTGCTACTGCTTGGACATGATGGTCGAGAGCAGCACAGCTTCAGCTTGGACATTCCCAACGTGAAGTCTGCCTCAACGAAACATGGACCGGCCGCTCGTGCCCTGAAGTGGTGCCCGCAAGGTATGCCCAAATGTACGTGGTCCTGCACATTTGTTTCGTGAGGCTGTGTGGATCAGTGCAGCTGGTGCAGATGCCACCTTGGCCGTCCTTCCTGCGGCATCCGATTTCCTCTTCGTATGGGACTCGTCGACGAAGACTGGCAGCAAAACTGCATTGGGCCCACACATTCCACAGCAGGAGATGATGGCTGCTGGCTGGTCAGCAGACAGCACACGGTTAACAGTTGGCACAAACAAAGGAACAGTCGTGGTTTTGGACATGCTCACCAAGAGAGTTCTGCACAACTTCCCTGGAATCCATGAGAATGTGTGTAGTGGAAGACGACCTGCCTCTGTATCTTGTGAGCACAGAGTCTGGGTGACATGAAGTGGCACAGTTTGCAGGCAATTTCATCTGTTTCACTCAGTGGCGATGTCATTTGCACCACAGGTGAAGACAGTAAAGTAAATCTGATGACTGTCACAGGAGAAGCCATTGCATCTGTCACAATAGATGCCCCTGCAACAGAAGCGCACTTCGCCCCTGTCAACAATCCCAAGGCTGCTACGCCAGCACCGCAGCTGTCAGTCAGCGATGGCAGCTCTATATATTTGTTCCATACCAAAGTCATGCGACAAGGCGACGCTAAGAACGGCATGGTGCAGTTTGCATTTGACAACTCGTCTCTTGGATCACTGCTGCATCACTGCTGGTGTGCCCTCCACTGCATCGGCCCAATCGCTTGCTTGTAGAATTGCCTACCTGCTGGTCATGGGTTTGTGACACTCCATACGCTTGTTCGTGGACCACAGCAGCCATGCGTGTACTTCCTCGTGATGGTAGCATTGAAGGCTGTGCTTTTGGTTCAATTACGGCACACTTGGCCCCATCTGGACCTTCCCAGCTTACTTCTGCCAGCACTGGAAAGGAGAAGCTCTTCTCGCGCCACTCTAGCAAGATGTATAGGTACATGGCAACGAATGGGTTTCCTACAGGCTTGGAGCTGGCAGCATGTTGGTGGCGTTTAAATCCGGTGTGCTCAAGGTGGTGTCCACACTGGAGTCATCCATGGGATCACAGCTTGCCACCTTGCAGCTCCCAGGACCAATCAGTGCGGCTGCAGCATGCCGAGAGGTCTCCAAAGTAGCAGTTGCATCTGCCTCCCAGGTGCCGGCCCAGTTCTGTATCTGTCCATGTGTCTAAACTTGCCGTGCCGAGAGGCACGCGCCAGATAGGAGCTTCAACAGCACCAGCAGGTCACCTCCTGAGACCCTGGGCCATGCGTTTAGTGTGTTCAATGAGGTGCACTTTGCATTCTTGCAGGTTCGGACAGTCAACATTGGGACTGAGCTCGCTGAAGTTCACACTGAGGCGTTGAAGATTGCAGAGAGCACTGTCCAGCAGCTTTGCTGGAGCGCCGGGGGCCAGCTCCTCTCGATTGCAACGGCAGCGGGCCATCTATACTGTGCCCTGGGTTCACTCCCGGCGATTGCAGCGGCTTCAAGCACCACCTATGCCCACCTTACTTCCCTGACACAGGCCACTGTCATTGATGCGTACAGCAAATCAAAGGTGATCATGGCCCTGAAGTTCACGCCTCACTACATCGCCCTTGGTTCTACTCACATCGCAGCAGGCATGAACAACCGGGTGTTGTTTCATAAACTCAAGGGTAAACAGGGTTCGCCGGAACTGCGCATCTATGACGAGGGCTCGGTGGAGGTGCTGTGCATGAATAGCTCCCTGGCTGCAGTGCTTGTCGGCGGCAGGGTGCTTGTGCATGGCATTGAGGATGTGCGTGCGGAGGCCCAGGTGCCATACCGCGGCCAAGACGTCACCGCGTTTGCACTGACGGAGGACTTTCTTGTCATCGGCACAGCTGGAGGCCTGCTGCAGCACTACAGCGTGAAGCATGGACCTCTGGCCCCTTTGAACGAGTACATGCACGAGGTTCGAGGGGGAAAGCGGTGTGGCATCACAGGCGTGTGGGCTGCCCCCGACCGTGCGCATCTTGTGTTTTCAGATGACAGCAAGCAGGTGCATGCCTTCTCTTGCGTTGACGATCAGGTACGTGTTGATGCCATGCTTTATGATGTGCTTGGGCAACCTGGCTGCACATTGCCTAACTTGCTGCTCGTGAAACTGAGTCAAGCATGCCTCACAACAATTATGCCACAAACTGACGTATCCATGCAGCCAGGCCAGCGCATGCACATGGTGTAAAGTGCAGGTCAATCATTTGTGCGAGATGCGAGGGAAAAGTTTCGTGAGAACAGGATCTAGGACACACTGCATGCAGATGTTTGCCTGGTGCAGGTGGTTTCAGTTCCAGAGGTTTCTGGAAGCGTGAGAACCGTGCTCTTCGATGCACTGGATCCGAACATCTTCATGGTGGCAGAGCAGCGCTCGTGGAGCGTCTATGTCTATTCGCCCATAACGTTGCGGGGCGCTCGCGTGCGACGGCTGATGGCAACCGAGGCGGACGCCTCTGCTCGCCCCCTGCTCCTAGCATCCGGCTCTGTCTTTGCGCAGATGGACACAGGACAGATCATCACCAAGCGCATTCCAGCCCTGCTCCCATCTGAGCAAGGAAGTGCGGAAGAATGTGATGCAGAGACGCTCCAGTATGGTACCACCACTGATCTTCCAATGTACACAAATGGTGATTATTACCTATCACGGTGTGTACAAGATGCGCCCAAGCTGTGGACGTAGGCGTCTATTCTCACCCTGATGCGTGCGCGTGTACGGGACGACTGTGCACCACCCACGACCCTGACGCCACGGTGCTCGGCGCGTCTTGCCTTCGGCACATGCATGCGCTTGCGTGAGACAATTGTCAGGTAGTGCAGCTCTCCATCTGTGCAGGAAAGCTCTGGCGGTGAATGACATCGACGCTGCGCTGCGTGTGGCTGCAAAGCTGCAACACAAGGCGGCCTTCGAGGAGGTGGGCAACGCGGCACTGGAGCTGCTCGAGGTTCCCGCGGCCATTGCCGCACTTCGAGAGGCAGGCAACACCTCACGCGTGCTAACCCTGGAGACACTGCGTAACGTCGAGGACCGACACTTGCTTGCAGGCTATATTCTTGCCTTGCATGACCAGGAATACGACACGGCGGAGGTGTGCATGCATTGATGGAGATATATGCATGTTGTAGCACAATGGCTTGCATATGGATGCGATTAGTAGATGCATGGTTTTACTCTTCTTTTCATAGTCCATCACCCTATGTTACAGCAGATGATGGAGGTCTGTTTCAAATTGAGACCCCTGCATGCAAGCACCATGGCATATGTGCAGCACAGGCAGACAACAGCAGAGCAGACACTTGTGCTCTGGCTGACCAGGAAGCACTGCAGCGTTTCAATCGGAATTGCTGAAGCTGAGCCTGTCCTCGAGCTGCAGCGGCCACGGTGCCACCACCTGAGCCCCATGAAATTGGCTTCAAGACCATGTGCTTGAACTGCATGAATATAGTGTCTCAAGGATCACCCCCAGGAGAGGTCTCCTTTTGCTTGACTCATGTAGCAGTCAGCACCCCCATGAAAGCCTGTCATAGGAGCAGGCTCCCGTATCCACACATGCATAGGAAATTGAGGCCAGATATATGATCCACACTGGAAAGCTTCGCCTGCTGCAAAGTGCCTGATGATGTCATCTGGGACACTTCTTCTCACTGCAGCCATGTTGGCTGCTGGCTTGCTAGATCAAGGCCAACCTTCACACCAAGATCGTGCGCATAGGCGATGTTTCTTCGGGCTGGAAGGCCAGAGGTGGCACTGCAAATGCGACAGGATCTCCGGCAGTGGGGTGCGGCACTGCAGCTATCAGAGAGATGCGCCCCACACGAAGCCGTGCGCATCAAGCAGCACCACGCCGAGGCCCTTGAGATGCGGGGCGACGCCGGGGCCGCCTTGCAATTTTTCCAGGTCTGCCCGCTCAAGCTGCCCTACACCAACACATTCTGTTCAGCTGTCCCGCTTCGCCACACAGGCCACTGCCTTGCAGATGCAAACCAACAAGCTATGCTGCACCTCTCTAGTACACAGGTTACGGGTCGGACGAATGCTTTGGCATCATGCGGCACTTTCGCACCCAATGTGTGTCTGTACCGGCCAAATACTCATGTGACACTCTCTAGTGGGGGTGGGGCCACAGATCTCTGGTAAGATAGTGGCCGGAATCCAATGTAGGAGGCGCTGGAGGAGGCTTCAGCGCAGGATGCGGAAGTAGTGCGGGCATGCAAGGCCGGGGCTGCTCGCTGCACAATCCAAGCCGGTGACGTGAGCGGCGGCGTCGCTCTGGCCCTGCGCTCAGGGTCAAAGGCCGTGATGCGTGACTGCGCTAGCCTGCTGTGCGGTCGCGGCGCTGGCATGGTCATGGAGGCTGCGGAGCTGTACGAGGCAGCGGACGACGCCGAGCAAGCGGCTGCGCTCTACCTCGACGCAAAGGCGCTGGCGCGGGTGGAACCGCTGATGAAGCGTGTCACCACCCCGAAGCTCATCCACTCTGTGCGGGCCTGCTGCCGAGCTGGAGGTACCCCGATTTGCACTGCCGGCATGTATGTGCAGGTCAGCAGTACACAGGACGCAGATGCTGCTGGATTGTGTTTTAACGGGTGTACCTCATGCACACCTTGGCCCAGGTGAAGTCACACCATGTTGGACCCACGGACGGCCTCAGTATGGCAGCGTTTACCGTACTTGTGGCCTGGGTGAAATGGTGTTGTTGGAGCTTAACCTGCCCGTGCGTTGTACTGGAAGCAGGGGGTGCATGTATGCTTAGCTTCAGTGAAGCTCGGTTGGGTCAGACAGTGACTGCGAAGCAAATTTGGTGCCCGGAGCAGTAGTCGGCAGGTGGTTGCTGCAGTACGCAAGGGCGATGGAGGAGGACGGGCGGTACGTGGAAGCGGCAGCAGGGTTTGAGCGTGCGGGTGACGTCGAGGCAGCGGTCCGGCTGTACCTGTCGCCGCTCAACAACACAAGCAAGGCATTTGCGCAAGCACGCCGCAGCGGCAGCGTCGCCGCTGCGGCGATCGTCGCACGGCACTGCGCGACCGCAAGCGTGTGGGCGGGTGCGGTGGAGTTCGGCGTGCGTGCGAAGGACTTCAGCGGGGCGTGGCAGATTGCACAGACGCACCGGGAGATGGACGCGTATGCAGCAGCGCTGGACGCCGATGCGCCAGCGGAGATGCACGCGCAAGTGGCTGTGTACTTCCAAAACGTCAAAGAGCACGCCAAAGCAGCGGCACAGTATGAGGCCGCGGGGAACATGCTGAGCGCAGTGTCACAGTTGATGGCTCAGTCAAAGCGGGTGCGTGGAGTGACACGCGGCTGCTCTCCTGCTGTGAGGCCGATTAATCTCTCGTCTTGGGGCAAGTTTTGGTGTCAGCCTCTCATGGAAAGCAGTGCCTGGTGTTTGCGCCAGACCTGTGGAGCAGCGTATGCCTAGAGGAGGTGTTATATTGCACTGGGACCACATGTAGGCTTGCTGGTGGGTTCATGGGATGGTGCTGTGCATGGCTCGATGGGCGGTATTGGATAATTCCCGGTTGGAGCTGGGCTGCCTGGGTGCAGGTGGATGGAACAGAGCGCGACGATGTGACAAAGCGGGCCCTGGACATCATCGCAGCGGCACCCCCGGACGACGCCCGCCGGATGGCACAAATGGTGATGACCAGTGTGGACCAGCATGACCATGACCGCTTTGCAGAGCAGTTTGTGGAGCTCAATCTGGCCCTTGGCAACCGAGAAGCAGCCCTGGCGGCGGTTGTGAATGCTGCGCTAGCAGAGCAGCGGCGTGGAAGCTACAAGGCCTGCCCCGCTCACTGCCTGCCAACAGTACCTCTGTTGGATTGCCTTGCTGCACTTTTGGAATAGGTTGCCTTTGTCATATCTGTGGATTCCCAAGGTGCACGGCCCTTCTTCGATTTGTCATCTGACCGAACAGTAGCAACGAATTTGGGTATCACGCTGAACACAAGCGGGTATCGGCCACATCTATCTATCATGCAAAAAACGTGTGCCATGAAGCACAAGTGACCTGCGATAATCGCATCTGCCCACGCAGGAGTCACTGGCTGCGCATGCAGCACAGTCAAAAAGCCGCCTGCTCATTGGTGCGTGTGTGGATGCAGGTAGCGCACAAGCGACTGCTGGAAGCGTGCCAACGCTTCCGAGACGGCCCCGTCGCCCCGACGCAGCTACTCGCGGCCCTGGCCGTGCTGCATTCGTATGTGATGGTGAAAGCGCAGGTGCAACTCGGGCAGCACGAGACTGCCGCACGGCTGCTGCAGCGAACTGCCGCCTCGATCTCGCGGTTTGAGGCGCACGCCCCCCAGATCCTGGCATCGGCGGCGATCCAGTGTGCGCACGCCGGCCTGCGCCAGAGCGCGTTCAGCCTGGCCGCAGAGCTCATGCAGCCGCAGCACCAGGATGCCCTGAAAACCATGGCGGCGCATAAGCGGAAGCTTGAGGGCCTGGTGCGTCTGCATGAGGCTGTGCTGTGTCCCGCGTTGTATGCACGCTCTGGAGACCTCTTGTCCCAACAGCAGCGTCCGTGCATAGGTCGTGGCTTGGTATAACAGTGGATGTTCAAGTCCGTGAGAAGCAGCGTAAGAATGCATGACAGACGTTCACAATTCAGCCTCTGACTGTGTGCCTGCTTGCGAAGTACCATGAGTGCAGTCGCCAGGCATAGCGGAGTTTCAAGACTGATTGCAACACAGGTTGTATGGGACACGGTGTGGTGGTGCAGGTGCGCAAGCCCAGCCGGGATGAGGACCCCAAAGCAGCGCTTGTACCATGCTGCTGGTGTGGTACTCCTGGATCTGAGTTCGACCTTCAGTGCGGCGCCTGCCAGAGCATGGTCCCGTTCTGCACAGCATCAGGAAAGCGCATGCTGGCGGCAGATTGGCTGGAGTGCCCTTCATGCAGGTTTCCAGCACGGCGCTCAGAGATTGTGATGTACCTGGAAGCTTTGCACAAGTGCCCGATGTGTGGTATAAAAATGGCAGAGGAGGATTGCATGGTGGTGTCTGATCCTGCAAAGCAGAGGCGGGGCAGTGTCACCGAATCCACTGAGAACCGCTCACACTTACTGAACGGTTAGATCAACTTTTAGGCTCGTTAGCTGAAATGAAACAGTCATTCAACTCCACTCGCACCCCGGGTTGTTAGTAATAGCACAGAGTGGATATTACAAGCCAGACCTATGTACACATCGCCTGGAATGATCTACTCAATTTCTATCGGATGGCGGTAAGGCCAACCGCTGGCTAGGCAGGAAAAACAACTGTGGAAAAACTTGCACTTATGCAGGGTGCTCGTGTCCACAGTGTTGGGCTGGTCTGATATCGTCATAGTCACATTTCAACTGGTCTACGCTCAGATGACATCAATTATGAAATGGTCATCATTCTTGGCCGAGGTCAGCCATGGTTTAATGCATGTGAGAAGACTCACAGGAGCACGTCTGATAGTCTCGGGCATGCATGATCGCCGCATCTGCTAAATCACTGGGGCTGGTTGACTGTGTTGTGCTGGCAGGGTGCTCTGCCTTGTGTGGAAGCGGATGCGCGTGTGTCGACTGCGAATCTACTGATACAGCAAGTTGCAAGCGCTTTGAAAGTTCTTCGTCCAAGAGTTTTCTTGCGTTAGCTTGCCTTTCGTGCTCACTGAGCTTTCGGCGGTTGTTTGGGATCTGGTGTACCGAGTCCAGATTCAAAGGGAGAACCAGCCCCATGGCTAACCTCATGAAGCCAGGTCCAATCCCTTCCATTGCGACGGTGTCATCACATGTTGCATGCTCCACCGTACGAGACGGAATTCCGCTGTTCTCTTTGCTGGCCTGTACGCAGCGGACAAGTTGCGGATGTGGTCTCATGGACAGAATCAAAACGTTGAATATGCAGCAGAACATAGGTACGCCACTGACAGCAAGCGACACACAGACTTCTCATCTATGCGCGTGCGCTACTGTGTCTTCGACGCTGCTCGGTCGCAGACGCCCGCTGCCAGATTCAAATTCACGCGATTCGCGCACAGGAACCAAAGCAGCACAACTACCAAGTGAGCAGCACAGACCGGGAGAACTAGCAGGCTTTACGTACGTTGTGGACACGTTTGGCCATGGGTCTTTGGTCCGAGTCCATGGCCCAGTCGGGCTCCTTGAAGCATTCCGACCTGCGCCGCTTGGCCGTTGCGGTAAGGTCTGATACAGATATGTACCCAGGTTTGGTTTCTTTGTAGGCATTTGCAGCGCTTTTGACATGATAGCGTGCGTGCTTCCGCATATGGGGGTCGCTAGGATCGCCTGGACTTGCCACCATCAGAGCTTCGTTCCTGCCATGTCTCCCAGCAGAGCAAAGCCGCTGGAGACATCGTGAATCCATCGTACGGTATTCGTCTTTCGCCGTTGGCGCTGCGACTTGTTCCCTGCGTTCGATACGGGCAACAGACAGCAGGATGGCAGAGGTCTGCTAGCAGGGTCCGAAACACAGAACTGCCGAATGCTCCGGGATAATAGCACTATTGTGTACTGCTCAACACTCTACGGGCAACGGCATGACCGGGACTGCACTACAGTGCGGTGCAGGCCGGCTGCGCACGCGGCGAGCAAGGCATCCGTGTCGACATCGTACAATGAGAGTTGCATTGCAGCAGCCTGGATTCCCCCTACATATATATGGGCAGGCGCATGGATAGAATTAGCTTTCGGGGACGCCTGCATGCAGAGTTGTGGCCACGTGCAGCGGAAAAGGCGTACTGTCAATCCTCCGGTGAGCCCGCAAGTTCACCTGCAGCTGCATGCATTTCGACGCGCCAACCCGTGAACAGCCTCATGCATGATGACGCTTGAAACCGAGAACAAGACAGTTTGGCAGAACAGACTCCAGTCCAGGCCTGTCAAGTCACGCAGTCGTACAGCTACTCCATTTTCACATTGATGTGTTCCACGGGAAAGCAAACCGTGTGCTACTCTGCGACCGGCCAAATCAGCTGCAGACTGCTAGTTTGGACATGTACACTAGATGCAGCTGAAAAAGGTAAAAAGCGCGGCGCACGACGCACATGCATGCAATCTGGTATAGTGTGCACTGGATCCACCGCGGCATTTGTGCTCGAACCTGACCGCTCGTTTGACTCATGAGCGTTTCGTTGCAAGTGGTCAACGCTTCGGCAATCCTCACGCAGCCCGTCGTCACCCTTGGCTGACAAGGCCACACCCAACAATCACGTTCACAAGCCCAGGTGCCCTTCACAAAGCCTCACACATAGATCATGAGCGAAGAAGCAACAAGGCCACGTCATGATGCAGTGGCACAGCCCATGCAGTCCTGCGAGCGTGGCTGCTTCCCCATGCGTGGCGCGTCGCAGCTTCCGCCGGAGGTGATTCTCGACATCACGAGCGCGTAGATTTAACTGTGCTCGCTCACGTCCCGCGACCTGCCGGCAGCCGGCGCATCTGCCAGGTGGACTCTTGTGGCGAGGAATGCGCCTCCGCGCGGGTTCAGTGCATCAACAACTCAGTTGGCACTCCTCCCGCATCGCAGCAGCACCCATCATGCATGAACTGCGATCACGCCTGGCTCGCACACTCGTCATTACATCATCACGTCCCCCTCCGTGCAAAGCCGTGCATGACAGCCCGAGAAATACTTCCAGCTCCTGCAGCATCAAGAGCACCACTCTCCCACCAACTCAGCACAGTAGCAAAATCTACCACTGCAGCAGCACCGGCATTGGTTCCAGACGCATCCCTGCTCCACCCCTCATCACGCGCGACCCGCCCAGCACCTTCACCTGCCTCAACTGTATCCACAGCACCTGCACAGCCCCCCGGTCTCTGCCGTTTCCCTCTGTCGTGTCCCGCAGCACCCCCCCCAGCAAGCCCATGCTGATCAGACCCACCCAACTGGCACGCCCCACCAGACCCCCCCCTCCGGCCCCCGTCCACGCTTGGCGCTCCAGCGTCGCCTACCTCCACACCTTTCCCAGCAGCCACGAGTCCAACACCCCGGTCCCCGCTGGCGTGACCGCCGCCCTGCATTCCCCCACCATCAGCCCAACTGACTCCCGGGCCCTCTGGTTCTACTCCTCCCCCCTCCTGCTGGTTTCCCCCCACGCCATCACATGCCCCCAGGGCACCCTCGCCTTGCACATCCTTCAACACGTCCCTGCCACCTGGTACCTCGCCACCACCGCCGCCGACTTGAACGCGTTGCAAGGCACTCCGTGCCTGCTCCGCTCCACCGCCTCCGCTTGTGCAGGCAGCCCGTGCCCCCACGCAGCCCGCAACAACACCAACCCCAACACGCCCTGCAGCAACGCTCCTCATCTCAGCTCCGGAACCCTGTGCCGCTGCACTATCAGCAGCTACCGCCGCGCCGCGCACGCTACGCGCTCGCTCTGCATGCTGCGCACACGCACCCAGCGCGGCGGTCTCCAGCTGCTGCACAGCCGGTGGCTGCGCCGGTGGCTGCGCCGGTGCGCCGCTGTTGGGGCTGCACAGGTCTGCCGCGGCGCCATCGGCGGCGCCGGTGCGGCAGCCAAAGTACGCGGCGAGGGGCTTCATCCTGGAGCTGCCGAGCGGCTCAAACTTCGCGGCGCCGACGTGCACTTGCACAATCGGCAGGCTGTCCCGGGAGGAGCGCTGCATGTCCTGCATGCACAGCGGCAGTTGCGTGCAGATCACCTAGGATCCCCCCCCCCCTCCCTCCCCCAAGAGTGACGGACCATTGCATCGGTCAGAGCTCGCTCACCGAGCGCAAGTGCGCCGTTAAAATTGGGACATATGGCCAGGGAGAGGCGCTGCGATGTTTCATCTTCACTGCCCATGGGTATCACATGCAGACCGCTGTGCCTGCCCATGTGTGTAGCACACATAATAGAACGGCAGGTATCACCCTCCTCCAGCACAAAGGCACACTGACAAGTCACCTGACCCTGACCATCTCAGCAGCACCCCAAGCAGGGCACCGATATGTGAACTTACAGACGTCGCGAACCCAACACAGCTGAAGCTTTGGGATCAGTTGTAAGGGACTCCTCTACTTGCAATGCTTGACGTGTAGCTACCAGTGTGCTCCGGTGGTGGGCAGGCGGGATGGGATGCATTACGGCTGGATATGGCACTATGTGGGGTAGGTGGGGAGGCAATGACAGCTGGCAATGCTGTGTCAGCGATGATCAGTCATGAGCGCTTCAGATCTAGAGCATGCCACACAATCTGGATCAGATGGCATGGTGTGGATGGTTTTGAAATATAGTGTGGGTTGGTTGGGCAACATTGGCTGGCCTGACTACCGAGTGCGCATAGTATGCCCATGAGGCAAGAAGCAACAACAATTCAGTGGTGGACAGTGCTCGCGTGAGACTCTAGCTAGACTCTAGCTAGACGCCCGCTCTAGGCCCACCCGCTCCAGGTGACACACCAGCATGGTGCAGCAGCTGTGAGGTTGATGTCGGCCAAGAAACCCTTGACCTGCAATAACAGCTACTCTGCTCTACAGTGGTACATGGAGATGAACTCAAAAGCCAACTCAAAAGCCCAGCAGCCTGGCGTCACATCCATAACCACCCGCTGCATCCGCACGCCATATATAAACTGCTCTACAGTGACACGGGAATTCTGATACGTTTCAGTCCACATTTCATGCCACGTGATGCAGATGATGTGTCTGGTTCTGGTGACAGTGGCTCTGGTCAAGCACCAAGGTGTGAGCAATGAGCATATACATGCATGTGATGCCCGTGGAAGATGCTAGAAGATGCTGGAAAACTGCATCTGCCTCCTGTGGCCTCGTGGACGCTCACTGGAGATATACAATGCACTGTATGTGATTCTGATGCATTGGTGTGAGTACAGGGCATGCATGCGGGAAACGGCACATGCATGGCACACAAGCTGGATGGAGCTTCACTTTGCAGCCTATGTCATGCATGAGATTGGCAGGATGAAGGCCAAACAAAAAGAAGCTATAGCAAGGATGTTTGCAACACCAGCAGGGTTGTGTGCACAAGTTTCAGTTGTGCACAGAATCCAGTATTTCCCTGCTGGATCCAGATTCGGGCATTGTGTGGGGGTGCTGTTCTGGCCGATGTCCGTCTGGGTTTGGCGTTACGTCTGATTTCTTTTTTATTTTAAAATTTCCCCTCGAGTCATGCCTCACAGGGAGGCTGACTCCCAGATGATGTGGCCGAGGCACTTGGCAAACCATCCTACCACACATGCATGCTCCTGCATGTTCTCCATATATAGATGCTGATTCAGAATTGCATGACCTGGACATTGCACTTCCCACCAAAGGCTCGGTGTCTTCACAACACCTCATCCGGCAGCTGGTCCCCCTGAACCCACAACAATTGACACCTTTGACTAGTGATTGCTACCTTCTGCTAATCATACCTCACATGGCACATGGGTCCTGTGACCAGGCAATGGACCCATCACCGAGGGTGTCTAGTGGTCAAATGTGTGGTAGCCAAGCACTGGGTGGGCCAACATGTGGCCAAGAATGCCCTGACTGCTGATTCAGGTTACCCCATGTATCCATTCCCACTGACATCATTGAAGGATGTGGACTTGTTGTCAGGTGACAGCAGCTGCAAGACTCAGATCACAGCAGGTGCCTGATGCACAAGGATCGGGAGTCTCTAACAGCTGCAGCATGGTGTGCCTGCCCTACACACAATGCCTGAAATCTGCCACGTGCTGTTGCTGGCCGATGCTCGGATTGCTAGGAGCAGTGGTGCTAGGAACAGTCAGGCGCAACACGAACAGTCATTTAGTGTACTTACAAACGCAGAGAATTTAAAGCGGCGCCTCCTCTGGGAGTACAAGCGCCCCATAGCAGATGTAGGGGAAAAAAATAAAAAAATGGACTCGGCGTCACGCCAAACCCAAACCCAGACGGGCATGTAAGGGGGCAGATATGATGCCTCAGCAGCAGAAGGCGCCCGCCGATGACTTGAGCGACTGGTGTGGACATACTACTCCTGACATTGGCTGCGCACCCTGAGGTGGACAACTTCATCCAGGGTGTTTGAGAGGGTGAACCACTCGTCGGAACTCCCTTCTCATGTCATGTGCGTCGCTGACACAGCCTGTAACTATACTGTGCATGAGCAAAATCTCACATAGTGTTGCTCGTTTGAAGCAAAACAATCATGCTTGCCTGGTGTGGCGCAGTGTCATTATTGATGACAGTCCGTGGGGTACCACCCTCCTCCGGCACAAAGGCTCCATGCGCAAATCTGCGTGGGTGAGGTGGTAAGGTGGGGCCTAGGCCTCTACACGCATGCATCAGGCAAACGGGCTGCAAGTGGCTGCTGTGACAGGAAGCAGGTGGAGAGCGCCTAGCAAGCCCTCAAGGCATGCAGCTGTGACCACATCTGTGGCATCTGTGGCCACAACACCAATGAATCGATGAATACTGCACAGCAGATGAGTACTGTCAGCGTGGAGCTGTGCTCAGCGCTCCTATGCAATGAGTTTGGAGCCAGCGCTGCCTTGAGCCCAGAGCAGATGCCATCGCCTCTGCAGCCATGACCTTGGTCTGGTGCTTGTGTCACACCAAGGTTGTCTGAGGGGGGTTTCCAGGTGGTTTACACCCTTGGCCCGTGGTCCCGGTCCCGGTTATCCCGGTTATCCGGAGATGTCTAGGTCCTTGTAGGATATGGCGAGTAAGTGTCACATTTACATTTACATTTGACTGCTGAGTAGTACACGCACAGCGCATGCATGAGGCAGCTGCATGGCTCCGGATGCATGGCTCCACCTCTCAGCAAGGAGTGGTGGGCCATAGCAACACAGATGCTATAGATACAGACGTCCGTATGAGAGCTGGACCAGGGCCACGAGATTGTGTGGTGTCAGTGAATCCATTGGCTTAGATCAGTGGCTTTTGGACCACTGCACTTGGAAGTGTCACCCACCAACAGCTGGACAGGGTGGAACCTGGAAGCAGCACCACCCTGTGTCACAGCATAGCAACACAGTGGCCTCAGGGCTTTGCCAACACAGTAGTCCAAGCGCTTTGCCGAACACCCTCCCTATCTACTCAACACATACGTCGGAGATGATGTCATACTCTTGCATGTCCCTACTCACCACACTTACCTACAGATCACTCAATTCCGAAGTTCAAATTACCTAGGCTAAGTCATTGGGACAGCTCAAAACTCAAACGAGTCATGTGGCAACCCAGGATGAATGTACCCTTTGCAACCTCAGATAAGCCATGTGCCTGTAAATGTAAATGTAAAAGTGACACTTACTCGCAATATCCTACAAGGACCTGCCTGTGCCATTTGTGCCATTTGTGCCTGTGCCGTTGACATCATCGATGACCAGGTCGAGGTCCTCTGGGGAACCTTCCGACATCTACGGAACACCGCCTGCTGTCATGCAAAAGTGCACTCTCCCAACACCGAGTCTGTGGCCATGCATGCTGACGGAGTGACTGCATGCGCGCATCACATACAAGCCAAAACGTACAGCCAGTGGCAGACGCAGGCTTTCCGGGTTTCGACACGAGGCTGTTGCTGCGGCCTGCTCCGTGCGCCTGTCCTTGGCCCTGTCAGGGTTGTTGGCATGGTCGGCTACGGCGAGAGGAATGTGCGGCTGCGCAGCTGCGCTGTAACCGTTTTGTGGCCCCGCATGCATGTGGCCTGTGCTGCACGCAGGAAGGAATGCAGGCCTGGCCGCGCCAAGGGGCAGGGAAACTTTGGGCTCGCCGCGCACATGAGCACCTCAGCCACAGGCGGCACCTGGCCGGCCGAGATCACAGATCTCGAGATGTGACAGCATGTGCATCTAGGCTGTGCAAAGGCGAATACACGCAGTGACCCACACTTACACGCATTACGACTGCCATCGAGGTGTCACACGCAAGCACGGGTGACCACTGCATGGGCGACATTTCCGGCTCACTGACCAAACTCGCAGCACAGACAGCAGCAGGGGATCAGTACTTGCGTGTCTGAAGTTCGAACAGCCTTGCGGAGGCTGTGCTGTCCTGCGCACGTGCACTCCCTCACTCACTAGGCGCCCCTCTCTGGGCCACACACGCCTGATTCCGCGTACGACCTCGGTCCATGTGACCCCGAGGTCAATTCTTACATGCGAGCGGATTTCGGCTCTGCCCACCTCGCCACCTCGCCTCGCCAAACAAGGCCGCACATCATGAGCGGTCTGAGCAGGTGCTGTGCAGGTGCTGAGTGAGGTTTGGGCACACCTGGAACATGGACGTGGCCATCTGTAGCCCGAGCTGGAGCGTGTCGCCTGCCGGCGCCTCCCTTGCGGCGCCGTTGGCCGCGGCTGCTTCCGGATCGGCCGTCTCATCCCCTGCAGTGCCGCCCACACAGTGCTCGGGTAGCACCGCAGCCGGGACATGCAGGGAGACGTCCGCAAACGGCGGGAAGCGGCGGGCGCGGGTGAGGACGGAGCCGGAGGGGCCGTTGGTGCGCACGCGCAGCGTCAGGCTCGTCGGCCACCTGCCCAGCATCTCGCTGCATGCACAGTAACGCATCGGTCACGTACGCACGGTGCTGGCTGTTGCTACTGCTGCAGCCACGGAGGCCGAAAGGTGGTGGAGCGGCCCCGGTCGGGGAGTGGTGGACGTTGAGGACAGCGGTTCTGTGGCAGCGCTAGCGGTGAGAGGAGGCTTTTGTCAGCCGGGTGCAAGCACAGGGTGCACAGATGCTGGACCATGGGACTGGACCGTGGCACATCGCTCTGTGCCGGAGGCGCCAGCTGTGGAGCTGCGTTGCGGGTTGCGCAGGTGGAGGAGATGCATGGGCTCCAAGTGAGCGTGTCTGCTGCACGCAATGGCGGAAAGCACAAGGTGCCGGCCCATGCTGCGCCTGTGGTGGTGGCACCGCAGCGCCACGGGTAGGGTTGCCACACTGTTTCCGTGGGCCGACCGCAGGTCCCCCATGAAGCACAGCGTGTTTGGAGATTGCAGCATGCACAGGGTCACTGCAGTGGCCGCGGATTGAGAGCACACCTGCCGAGGCTCAGGGTTGGTTTAATGCGCTGTACACCCCAGACAGGGGGCCACACGCATGGCAGAGGTGCATGCGGGGCGGCGCCGAAAAAAACAGTGCGGTGCAGTGAGTGACTAATGAGTGACCAGTGTGATTTCTGTCGGCGTCTGCCGTGCCGCGGCTCTAGCGCATGTCACACCTGTCCTGCCAGACCCGCCCCAGTAGGTCCCGCAGCATGACGCGGAGCAGCGACTGCATGCGTGCGACCGCATCGTCGGCTAGAAGATGCAGGGGCAGGAGCATGCGGCCGTCGCCGCCGCCCGCCGCCGCCGGGGCGGCCGCGGCCGAGGGGCCGGCCGCGACCGGGTGCATTGGCAGCGGCACTGGGGTGAGGGTCATCTGCAGTGACAGGGTCTTCGGCGGAGGGCGGACGCGTGGGAGCGCGGGGTCGGCCCCGTGCGCGTACTGCAGCAGCGTCGCGGCAGAGGCCTCCGTGAGGCTCGGGCACAGCGCGCGCAGCGCAGCAGGCATGACCGGCTGCAGGTCCGCAGCGGTACGTATGCTATGCTGTGCCAGCTGCTGCGCGACGCGGCCGCCGAACCCTGCATGAACGCAGACGCATGCAAGGTTGCGTGGTCGACCCTGCCATGCAGACGTCATCGCATGGCTTGCAGGTGGCATGCGTGCATGATGTACATGCATGGCTGCAAGCATAGGGGGGGGGGGGCACGCTGGATGGCATGTGGCCCATTGTATGAGGCGGCGTGAGAGTCTGAGCATCTCAGGGTTCCGAGTCAAGAGCCATGCATGGGCTGACGATCATGCCGCCGCTGGGGATCGCAGGCATTAGCCGCACGCAAGGGATGGAGAGGCGGCACAGTATCTGGCGCATGGCTCGGCCATCAGGGAGCTTTCAAGCCGGAACAGACTGTTGCGCACGAGGGTGTGCTTGACTCCCGGCAAGGGTGGCCTCTAGCCCTTGCACATGGGAAGGCTCTGGGAGGTGTGGGACGCACCGGGCAGGCGAGAGATGGGAGTGGATGCGAGGAGGGCGGGAACTGCGGTGGAGGACAGGGGGAGGAGGCCGTTGGGCTTGGCCTTGGCACTGGCTAGCTTGGCAAGCAGCTTGTTGGTGGCCACCCCCACAGACACCTCGAGCTGCAGCTGCTGCCACGCAAGCTCGCGGATGCGGCTGCCCAGGGCGATGCCTGGCTCAAGGGCCGAGTCTGCACACAGTGGGTTTGTGGAGGTGGAGGTGGCTGGGGCATCGCAGTGGCTGGGGCTGGGGCAGTCGCATCCGTGAGAGTTTGTCAGCAGATATGATGTCACGGTTTGCATTGGGGATGGTGTTGGTGACACAGTTTGTGCTCCTACCAGATGCTCACTGTTGGTTCTGTACGTTTTGTTAGCAATGGATCATTTGGCCTCTTGCCTGTCATGTGTACCAGAGGGCGGCTTGTTCCATGCTCAAGAAGCTGTTCACACAGAGTAGGACATGGCCAACTGGAAGACCAGCACTGAGGCAGCAGGGGCTGCCAGCACTTGTGGCTTGGCATCACTGGTATATTGCCACCACCTGATCCTCGTTTCGGATCCAGCGACGGTGTTATTTTCAACCAAGTCCCCTTGTTTTTATGGCACGGTGCAGGCAACGCAGTGCAAGCAAGCCATCCTCCTGCTGCCTAGGGGTGTGAACTATTTGTTGAACCAGTGAGAAGCGAGTTTGCTGTCTGTGGAGGCCTCATCCAAGCTGCATCCAAGCTCTGAGTGCATCATTCCACATGGCCAAATGAGTCAGCCCACTGTGGTGTTCAGCCCACTGTGACTGGCCCTGAAACAGTCATGAGCGTGCAGATGAGAAAAGATGAGACAGGATCAATGAGCCATGCGAACCTATTTGCAGGCGCATCTCATTCAGACAGAAGTCAGACAGACGCTGTTTGAGCTAGGCCAAGGTGCAGCAGGTTCCAGGCAGCTGCCATCACATGAGATGGAACAAATTTTTGACACACCCCACAATCAGCCCAGTGTGGCAAAAAAAAAATACCACTCGGTTATCGCGCCAAACCCAAATCGGCCACCACAGCGTGGCAACTGTGTAAAACAGTACTGTGCCCTGCCAGACCCAGAGCTGACACACGTTCTGAAAGACACACGCAGCTGTGGGGAGGATGTCAATGCCTACATATCTCTACACTGTGATCAGCAAGGCATCTTCTGCATCCCACTTCCCACCCTTTGAAATGGTGGCTCTCTCTGAGGGCCTACATGGCTGGGCCTCGCGCCTCCCTGTGACTGACAAACTGTCTGTGAACGGCTGCATGCCCAATGGCTGCCACGCTTTTGTGGTGATCTCCGTGTGGTACACTGTCTGTGAAAGACACATAGGTGAGGGACAGCCGGCATGCATGCTGCCTGCAAGAGGCATGCGCCCGCACGATCACAATCATGAGCGCCCATGATCGCCCATCACTGCAGTCGAGACACGGCAGTGAGATGCAAAGTATTCTTTGCACACCAAGCTGTCGCCTGAGATCTCTTGGCCTTCAAGCCTCTCCGTTTCAAACGCAGCACATGGCACCTTGTGTGTGTGTGCGGGTCTGTGCATGTAAAAAATGTAAATGTAAATGTGACACTTACTCGCCATATCCTACAAGGACTTTGACATCTCCGGATAACCGGGA